>VSDK01027467.1:149619-152119 GCA_009767595.1 Symbiodinium kawagutii
TGATGATAAATCATAATGCATGATGATTTCTGATGATGTTGATTATTTGTGATAAACTATCATGATTGATTGATGATTTCTGATGATGATTGATTGATGATTGATTGATGCTACATCATAATGATTGATGATTTCTGATGATTTTGATTCTTTATGATGAAGTATTGTGATTGATTGATGATTGATGATTTATCATGATGATTCATGATATTCCTGATGATTATGATTATTGATGAAGATAATGATTCATTCATGATTCTTTGATGCATATCAATCTGTTGACCACCAAGGCTCTTGATGACTCATCTTGGTTCCTTACACCCCTTGTGAATTGCTTAGCTAACTATTGACTCACCATTGATGAAGCATGGAGTAAGCAGAATGATTAAAAGAAAACCATATAACCTTGATTATGGTTATTCATTAACCATTGATTTGCGATCATTTAACCCCTTGATGGTAAATGATTATGATTATGTAATCACAATGAACTATCTCTCATGATCATTGGTCACCAATCATTGACCATGTATGTTGACTAAAGGCTACGGAGAATGATCTAATGACCGAGCTGGCATGCAATCAACGAGTCAACGAGACCAACAATCAACCACAAGCCAAGCCGATTAGCCGATAGGGATGATAGTAGAGGTGTATCCCTGACTATCAAAAATCATCAGTCATCAAAATGAGCAAACAAACAAGTTATAGTTATCACCGCAATGCAAAGTTTGCAAATTTTGTTTCTGATCAGTCTGATCATCCTTTCGATGAGCGATTTTGAACTTTGAACCGGAAAGCTTGTGACAAAATCAACAATCCAGAACATCAATGAAAGAGACTCACAAATCACAATTCACAAGCGCAGCGACTTCATCCCAAATCCCAGATTAACAAATCAAACAACATAACAAAACGGAACTCGGAACCTTTGAAAAACTACACCTAAGAGCGCGGATATCCGCAAAGAACTGAATTGGGATGGCCGCCTCTACCGTCTACCCAGTGCCCTGCCCGGTGCCCACTGCCAACCCTACCACTTCATTCAATGTCCACTGTCCACCTGTCCATCAACTTCAATTCCAAACATTTTAGAAAAAAATCAAAATTCTGAAAATTATGAAAATTATGAAAAATAAAAGAAAAGGTGTTTTTCATAGTTTATATATATATATGTGTTTTTTGAAATAATTAAAGCATTAAATCTTTATCAATTTTGGACAATGCTCTACAAAAACAATCTATTTGTTCAAATGGCATATAGCACAATGGTCTACTTGCCAGACAGCTATTGGCAGCATGACTGCCAGAGCCTGTGATCCAAACAGGAAAGTACGCATCTCTCACCACCTGAGAGATGTTCAGAATGTTCAATTCCAAATGGACATTGCCAATAAACACGTGAAACGAATTACCCGATCCTTGCGCGGCTGCCGTGGGAACTTTCGCGGGACAGCTTTGAAAAATGAGCTTGTGCGATTGTGAGCAAGGAAGGGTTTAACAAGTTGATAAATGAAAAAAAAAAATATATATATATATATGTATATTGACATATCTATAAATATACATAAATATACAAATATATGTTATTTATATTGCAGGGTTTTGGTTGCGTGGTCCTAAGGTCCCGCGCTTACCTACTGTACAATATTTTCTAAAATCAATGAATGGGAATTCCGAGTGTGGCGGGCATGGGCCCAGACATCTTTAGCCCGCACAAACAACGCGCGAAGGTTCCAAACCAATTTACATTCCAGTCATTTTGTCTGTTACTTCTTTCGTCTGGTATAATGGTTTGGTTTGGTCAAAACGGTGATTATTTTCTGTCTACGTAAACATATGTTTGTACCTATTTAAATCTAAATAATGAAATGAACATATGTTAAGTATGCGATATGTTTTTTTCGCATTTTATGCATGTTACGTGTGTTATGTTTTGTCTTATGTCTGTTGTATCTGTTATGTATGCTATGTATGTTATGTCTTGTCTTATATCTTTTCTACCTGTTATGTATGTTATGTATGTTGTGTGCGCTATGTATGTTATGTATGCTTTGCATGTGATGTATGCAATGTTTTGTTGTATGTATGTTATGTATGTTATGTATGTTTTGTGTGTTCTGAAAGTTATGTGAAATTGCGTTGTCTGTTGTTTTGTTTCGTTTCGCTGAATCATGTATGTATGTATGTATGTATGTATGTATGTATGTATGTTTGTTTGTTTGTTTGTATGTATGTATCTATGTTTGTATGTAGGTATGTAGGTATGTAGGTATGTAGGTATGTACGTGTGTAGGTATGTAGTTATGTAGGTTTGTAGGTATGTAGGTATGTAGGTACTTAGCTATGCACGTATGTAGGTATGTAGGCATGCCTGTGTGTTTTTGTGTGCGTATGTCTGTATTAATGAATGTCTGCATGATGTATGTATGTATGTATGTATGTATGTATGTATGTATGTATGTATGTGTGTATGTGTGCATGTATGTCGGTAAAGGAT
>VSDK01027467.1:157119-202496 GCA_009767595.1 Symbiodinium kawagutii
CACAGGATTCAAAGCAACAAGTTTGGCAAACCACGGGTGTAAGCAATCAGAGTTTTGACGAATATGTGTTTATGAAAACATATTGAAATAGATATCATGTATATAGATATCAGTAATATATATCTATATACCCTAGCCTTCATCGACCATTTAAGAAATAGGCTTGAGACAATCGACCCATTATTATTAGTCAGCGACTATTTTTCAAGGTTGCCAGGGGCCAGGAGGACCTTCTAGCCCCGAGTGGGCAATGTCACAAGGACTGACGTTGCTCGGCAGATGAGAAGGGTTTTTGGAGGCCTTGCTGGCTCAGTGGATCTCAGTGGGCATCAGTGGCAGGTAGATAGGATCTACCAGGTTTATGGCATCAGCAACTGAATAGAATCAAAAATATAAACTGCAATCGCAACAATCAACATGTAATGGTGGGCACTAAATTGTGCAATAAATTAATCACCCAAAGAGTTCTAACAGCTCAATCAAATTGGGTTTCCTCGCAAAGCGCTGTGCCATGGGTGGATCCTGGTGATGGATGAATGAGAAGAGCTATCAAACGACGCGCTGGCCTTGGAAGTCAGCACATTTCGATTTGTACTATATACTTGCTTGTTTGTGTTCAAAGTTTTTAGTGCTCCCCCACTGATCCCAGAGGGTCACCAAATTTCTATTTAGGCCATCTTGATGATGTCATTGACAATGTGGTGGACCTCGACAAGGGCCAGGAGGGTGCGGTTCCCCCTGCCTTGCATTATGGACTGCAGTGGGCAATTTGTTGTCACTGGTGTTTTTGAATTGAACTGTCCAGCTGCTGAGTTTTTTTGTTGCTGGGACGCTTGCTCGTTTCAACAGGGATCCAGCAAGACAAAGGTCAGAAATGACATAATCGCAGAAGAAAACATTTAACATATTTGATCTCAAATTATCATCTCAATGGTCGATGATGGCTAGGGTCTAGGGCATATAAATTTTAAGTAATAACAAATAACAACTCGATGGCACAAACACCTCAAAAAGTCTGGTGAAATGATTGCATTTCCTTTCTTAGTTCTTCTCCATGGGCGACACCCCTTCCATGACAGCCATGGAAACCTCAACGTCCAAGAGTGGATCGCCGAAGACAGGAAGTCGTGTTGAAGAGGTGAAGGCAGGTAGGTTCTATGAGAACCCCTTGCTGTTTCAGCATGTTAATTAGATAATGTACATGTCATATCATGCTATCATCATCACATGCCTGGAGGCATTCCTCATGGACATTCTGGATGATGAGAGATTTATTGACGAGCGCAAGAAACTTTTGCGTGTTCGAGCTGGGCTTACAGACAAGGATGTTCGTAAAGCCAGGTCCTCGTGGTATGGGTGGAGCCAATCAGGGGTGGTGGTTTGCTGACACCCAAACAGCTGTGAATCCTACATGCTGGTAAATCCGTTTGTGTTATGCGCATGTTTTTGCACTTCCCTTTTTGGTCATCAATCTGGTCCAGCTTATGTAACATGTCTAATGAAATTCCTTCATAAAAATGTGCCCTAGGGTAGCATGTACAAATGAAAACGTTAATTAAGATATTGTGATGATGATTTAAGCGGTGCCAGTCACCAACTCCTTACGTAAATTCCAATGGAGCTAGTGATATACTTGCCTTAGCAAAGTATGCGTGTATAACGCAATACTTTTATGATGAATAGTCTGGTTGGAACTGGTTCCTGGTGATCATTAGAAACTTATTTTCTTTGGCCTCAGCATCACTTTGATATTTCCAAGGTCCCAAAATGGCAGTTCATCATTGTCGACAAAGCTCACATCGGATCGCGGGAGGCTCCTTTTGAATCCGCTTCTTCACTTCGCTGCTCTCTGAATTGATTCATCAGTAGGAAGAATGCCTGCTTTTTAGATCCGTGGTTGCAACACACGCATGGAGATTCCAGGTCCAGAGTGACCATAACTTCAACATCGTCTTGGACTTCTTAGCGACATTTGCCAGTGACATCCCTTCTCCAAATGACATCAAGGACAGCTCTAGTGTCAGAGTTTGTTTTTTTTCACTATCCAGTGAACATCATATACTTGCATAGTCTATGTTTTTCATCCAGGAAGCCTTGGCCTGGTGCTCTGAGCATTTCCGGCTAAACCCCTTCACTGAGCGCTGTCTTCATGAGGCTTCGATCTGCACCTCTCACATATTTTCACACTTTAGCTTTCATATCACTTGATATATTGGATCAATCTACATTGTACTGACCAACAGTTCACACTTCTCACTGGAACTAAGTTATGTGTGGTGTGATGTATATTGCAAATGGAATTGCAGGCATGGGCGGACACTGAAAGCGGTTTGCTGCGCGGCTGCGCTGCATACTGCTTGGACCGCTTTCAGCGGTATCGAAAGTCGAGGCTAGATTGGCCCCAGTGCAAAATTCCACCATGATCAATGGGATAGTAGCGAAGTGAGATCAGGACAATAGAATACATCATAAAGTATTGGTTGAGAAAAAACATTCAAACTAGCTAACTAAGTAACACTAAGTTGGCTGGTTACATGAGGTAAGCAGTGCACTTGCTAGCCTATCAAACTCTTCTTCGTGCACTTGTCACACCAGGCACGGTCATGAACGAATGGACCAGCTGCGGAAGGTAATCAGAATGAGATTGGAGGCCAGCAAGAACTCCTGGATGAATTCAATCACCGCTCTCTGAGCTATTCGATCATGATCCATCACATCGCACCGTGCTTCTGCGCTAGGCTGACGGCATGCTGTCGCCTGACGGCCGCAAAATCCCCACAAGGGGGGTTGGTGCTGCCAGGTTGAGACAGGAACAGGCCAGACCTTCTTACTTGAACTGTGACTTAAACGAATTCGGTAATCAATCCATTGGGTTCATTGTCATTTATTCATTCGATTCTGCATTCTGTATCTAAGGGTTTGAAATGAATGTTGGGTTCATATCATAATCGTTTCTGTGCCCGCCAGGCTGCTAAAAGAGAAGTGCTAATGAACGCTGATACTGCGGAGACCCAATTGCTGGATGACTCGCAGATGCCCCCAGAACCAGACGAATCCCCATGGCAATCACCAATTGGGAAAATGCAAGATCTCGACATGGGCATGATTAACAGTTCCGAGCACCCCGATACTGAGATTGATGGTGAGTGTGATGAAGAAGATAGTGAAGAAGAGTGTAAAACTTCAGATGAGGAAGTTGAGATTGTAAAGATGCACAGCCATCCGATCATCGAGATTGATGATGATGAGGTAGCTGCTAAAGTTCCCCAATCTTCCTCCCACGATGCCTCTCAGCCTGTCGTGGCAGCTGCAGCTCCTGTTGAAGCAGAGCCTCCTGTCAAGCGATCCCATGACATGGGGGCAAAGGTCCGGGCAAAGATCGCTGAAGACATTCAGGAAATCATTGATTCTGATGATGATCAAAATCAAGGCAGCAAAGGTGCCTTCAAGGTCGGGGATTTCGACAAAGTGATGCACCAGCACTGTCGACAGTTATGAGAGATCGCATGACAATGTTGCAACTGTTGTAGTACAGGTAATGTTGCTTGAGGATATCACTGATCTGGATTCATGGTTTCTCCATTTCAGGTGTCATGGCACCTTGACTTCAAGTCTGTAAGTAGTAAGTAGTAAATTACAAGTGCTGCACCAGGGGCACCCACTAGTGCCCATATATCGGCCCTGCTGCAGGACCGAGCGCCTCTGGTAGCCGCAGTTGAAATTCCTCAGAGCCTCCAGGAGCAAGCCACTGCCCAAATCAATGCGTTGATGGACAACGGTCAAAGCGAAGGAGAAATCATGGAACAGATTTGCAAGGCTTTCAGGGGTTGACATGGCATGTTGGTCCAACATGGTTCTGCTGCTGCATCCATATCTTGGATTTGATTTGTGAAAGATTCTGGAATGAAAACAGATTCTGGACTTGTGGGTCTACTAGCTCTTTCCTGTACCCCAAATGGCTGAATGAATATTCTGTTGATTTGCTTAATTAACTTAGTTCCAGTACATTACATACCCCATACCTCAGTCATACGCTGCCCAGTTTCATGCGCATGCATGCATTTATGGACGTAATATCGATCAAAGTAAAAAGCGATTTATTTGTTCCCGCCTCGGCCTTGCAGGCGCAAAATGCGCTCCGGACCATGCGAGAGGAGACAGAGGATCCTGACAAAGCATTGCAGGAAGAACTCCAGGATGAAGAAAATGAACTTGGTAACAAGAGGAAAAAAAAGCCCAAAGGTGGAGGAGGTAAGGGAAGAGGAGGTAAGGGAAGAGGAGGTAAGGGAAGAGGAGGTAAGGGAAGAGGAGGTAAGGGAAGAGGAGGTAAGGGAAGAGGACGAGGAGGAAAGCAAGAAGCAGAAGGTCATGTCCAAACTGATGGTGACCAGGAACCTGCTGAGAAGGAATGTGAAAATCCGATTGAGCCTACGGATGTTGAGGCTGCTGAAGTTGACGCAAATCAAGCCCCCTCAGCTAAGAAGCCTTCACCGAACAGGCGCCGCATCACAAGAAAGACTTCGAGACAACTGCGACGATTGAAAGTTCTCTCACCTTCCAGTTCTGCCAAGAAGAAACCTCGCGTGCGAGCAAAGCAAGCAAAACAAACAGAGCAGGAAGAGCAAGGAGAGCAGGAAGAGCAAACAAACCAAGCCATGCAGGAAGAGCAAGAAGCGCAGGAAGAGCAAACAAACCAAGCCATGCAGGACGAGCAAGAAGCGCAGGAAGAGACAACAAACCAAGCCGAGCAGGAAGAGCAGAAATGCACAAAGGAAACTTCAGGTGTCGAGTCAAAGCGCAAGAGAAAAAGGAAAAGCAGGCTGCCAAAGGTCAGTGAACATGTGAAACCAACAACAACTCAGGAAACCGGAGAAAGTGAACCTGGACAACCTGAAGCTGATGCACCAGAAGAGCCCAGCAACAAAAGGAAACGCGCAGAAGAGAAAGAAGAAGAGAACAAGGCAAACGAAGAAGAAGAAGAAGAAGAAGAAGAAGAAGAAGATAATGGCGGTAGAAAGATGGATGAAAATGCGGAAAGGAAGGCCGCAGAGGCTCAAGCTGCCAAGGACTGATGATAGACATGCCATGGACTCACATCCTACATTCCAAGCCACTAGTAGTTGATGATGATCATGCATACTGAAGTGCTCAACCATCATCCAATATATGCAATATGCATGCATGCATACAATTTTCATATTCTGACCATGTACATTATACATGGTTTGTTCGGTAATCATCGGCAAGTCAGTAAGCGGAAAAAGATCAAAGCATTAAACTTGCAGGAAGAGAAGTGGAATCTCCTCGTCGAAGTTGCGAAGGGAGACAATGCTCTGAACCTGCCCAAGGAAATTATTTCAGGGAAGTGTTGGCCCAAGGCTGTCATGATGACTAGTGGGTTGTCAGCCTAGTGCAGCAATCTACTTGAATTCAATCTAATGCACTGAACATCAGCACATTTTTTGCCATTGAAGGTTGTCTATATCAGATACACCCTTTGTGACAAAACTGTTAATTGTTACAAGGTGTTTTCGATTTCGGGCTTGAAGCTCCAGACTCAATTACGTGTTTAACAAACGTAGCTAGATCTGGTTCAAATCTACACCCCCATCTCTTTGAGCTGCTAAGGTCATTCACTGTGTACCCTCCAGAAGGGTCGAAACCACCTTCAAGTTCAGGAACGTGTTCAGCCATTGGCATTTTGTTGGGAACTAAGTGTTTATTCAGAAATTGGGATGATAGCGCAGCTGTATTACACAGACTACAGATCCAAAATCATCTTCACCCCTGTGCTCTGTGGTGCCTGAGGTTGGCCCAAGCGCGCAGTCTCTCTGCTTCCTTCCATGTTGCAAGAGCTGATGGCATCGAAACAAGGGTGACCCAGGTGAACAAAATGACTTCCTCGAATTTCAAGGCCAGATTTAGCAATCCTGATGATGTGGGTTCCTTCTAATAGATCAGCGAACGTTATGCACAATTCTTGGTTGCATGCTGTTGTGTACCACCAGCTAATTGTTTGTTGACTTCAAGTATGTTGTTCTACAACACCATTTTCCAATTATGTTTTGGAGTCCTTGCTGGGAAGAAGTGCATACCAAAGGTCTCAAACTATGACGACTATGGCGCACTATAACACCCACAAATTCCAACACCATAATTGTTTTTCTATGACGTTATCACTTACCTATTTTTTAAGCAATCAAAAAGCATGGGCTGGACGACTAGCTTTGCCTTTGCCCCGTTGTGGCTGGAGGCTGGCAAGAAAGGTGTGACGTTGTCATGGAAAAGCAATGGTGGTTGCCAAGAAGCGTTGGGGAACACAGTTCGATCTGTTGTTTCTGAACCGGCCCGGTGCACTAATGACAGGTGTCACCGACCTTGCGGTAAAAGGTTTAAAAACACATCGCTTATAAATAACAGTAAAATATTATATTAGATATATTATATAAATTATGCATGATATAAAATCCCGGGTGACCATTGGACAATGCTTTTACTTCTGGCATTCTACTTTATGGATAATGACTATTGATTGCTAGCTGTTCTTTAAATGGCTGTCTTTGATACACTAAAAGTATGAGCACGGCTGATAAGCTTTGAAGCTTTGCACACACATGCATGCATGAACCACCTGTGTGGCGTATACTATTATTACTCACCTACTTCATTGTGCATGCACATATGTGCAACGTTTGCAGTGGTATCATCCCCACAAAGCCATGTGTCAGCGGCACGAGTTATTTTCTCTTTCATGATGTGTGTTTGCGTGCTTATTCTCTCAAAACTTTACTGGACTGGACAAATCATAGAGGTGAGTCTGCAAATCCCAGAAGACAACAAACTGGGTGAACTGGTGCAAGTTGCGCAAATCAAAGTTTGGTTCTTTTTATATTTCATTAATTCTTTCGATAACAGTTTTACCCTGTCTTGTTTGTATGTCTGATCTTTCTTTATCATATATTAGCTTGATAATCCATCCCCTTATCAGCCAGCATTGCTGCCTAATGAGGTGGAACTTGGCAAAGCAAATCGCCGGGTGGCCATCGTCTGAGGGTTGAATGACCCTTTTTGATGTAGGATCCGGATCCATGTGGGAATTCCAGTGCTGTTTTGGTGGGTCCATAGGACTTCTTCAAACACCGTGTGTGAAATTGCACGGTGCGGTTGAAAGTCAGGGACTGAACACTGGATGTTTTTCAAGTTGGGGTGTTGCAGGGGAAATAGCGCAATGTCTCCAAAACAGATCGATCTGATCAGTGTATATAGTCCAGTGATTTGTCAATATGATCATTGATCAAGTGTTTTCCCTGTTTCAAGCTCAACAAACTGAAACCATGTTGTGTGTAGTGAGCACTGCGCTTGGCCCCCTGTTCTCGCTCTGCCTGGATGCAATGAGCAGAGACCACTTGCAGGGCGCCGCCTGGGCTATGAACAAAATTCGTCAATAGGATTCTAAATCTGCTTTCTTATTCAGGGGGTGCCTAGCAGTCATCAACTTCTGCGGTGTTGCAATGCCAGAGTAGGAGGAGACAAGTTGTGTGTGTGCCTTTTGCAATCAAGCAAGGGCACCTGGGATTACCGAGGAAAAGAACATTGGACTTCCATTTCTATCTCATGAATCTCTTGTAAGTAAACCAGAGTCCGACAATGTCCACTTCTGAAGACAAGATTTCATCGATGGGTTATTTGATTCATTTGATTCATGCATCATGTAGTGCTGCTGTTTGACACCATACTAGGGCTTCAATGTATCTTTACTTTTTGAATTTACCTGAGTACCACGATGATCAACAATAATCAACTTTGCTTTGAGATGCCACGCTAGTGCTGGCAACGCGCATGAAGGGATGAATGCCATATACTTGAAAGAGTCAACATGCGAACATTCTTCCAGCGATTTCCATTCATGAGCCCATCTGACATTGTCAGCTGAGCACTGTGCAGCATTTGGCAGCATAGCAGAGCTTGAAAGGTTTTGGTGCCTCAGTCGGGTAGCATGGGACGTTCATGGCGTTCGAAACCTGTGGCATTGAGTGCCACCGCTTCTGCATGTCTCATGGCGTGGGGTGTGCCTGTTCTACTGTTGCTTGGGTCAAACTTAACAAACCCGTTTTGGCTGGACCAGTCATAAATCACCCAGAGCCAACTACATGCATGCATGAGCCCTTTAATACCTGATACTTGAGACTGTTTTTTTAAAGTCAAGGGTTTATCGTAAACATTCTATGTTGTAGAAGCCTAGCTATTATATTATAATATAATATTAAATGTTGATTTGTATAAATGAAAATTAATGTTCGATGCATGCTAGCATGTTTGCTGTTGGCTCTATGCTTGATTTGGTTGGTTGTGTATACTGCATATCACGGTCCTAGAGTGGCTACTCGCCATGTCATGTGTGCGTTTGAGGCTTCATTGCTGTGATGTAGTGGCGCAAATGGCGCCTCCAGACCTTTCGAGCAGAGTTTGGCACTCAGTAAAACCGATTGGATGAAAATGCAGTGCTGCATCATCTTTAACCCTCATGCAATCTTTTTTACATGAGGTTTCAAGTGAAATTTGTAATCATGCCATCATAGTCTACTGATCCTATGCCAAAACATCACCACCCTAAAACGCTACCTCACATCCACTACCCTTGGCTCTGCATCTGTTGATAATCGTTTTCAGGAGCTTTGTTTTGTTGGGCACCATCTGGTTTCTTTTGGTGAAAACATTCTATAACCTCTAGGTTGTATGTACTATACTTTCTAGTGTTCAGTAAGTTTCCCCAAAAACCGTGTAATTTTGCTTGAGTAGAAACATGTCTCATCTCATATAACCTTGATGATTGCTGTGCTGTATTGTGATGCATGCTGACACTTATTTTCATGATCTATCCCTTGATGACGTAAAGCAAATCTAATACAGCTGCTAACCCTCATGTAATATAATGGTTCAATGGTTCATCAAAATTATTATACGCTTTTCAAACCTCTGTACGATCTGTTCAGAGAAAATGATATATGATTATTATATATCTTTTATCAACAATGTTCAAAATCGATATTATTTTCATATCAACTGTTTCCATGCATTAGCCCTTCGGTGCTAAACACTGGTTCCATGTGGCTCCCAGCACTGACAAACTCATGGGCTGAGCATCAAGCAAACCTAGGACCTGGATGTCCTGGACGCGTTTGGCGGTCAGTGCGAGATTTCGAAAGCCTGTGGTTGGCACACTCAGTTGGGCAATGAAGGGTTGAAACAACTCTCTCCATTCACAAACTTCTTAGGATCACATCTCAAAAAAAATGTTTGGGAAACAATGTGAATTCAGTGCGATGAGAATATTGAAACTGCGAGGGACCAACGGTGCAAACCGGAACCAAATAGCTGCTGACTACAACTAGTGGATCGATCAATGTGGTGCACTGATGGCCAGGGTTGGATGTAGCTAGCTCACATGTTTTCTTCTTCCGGGTAGGCATTGCAACGGCTTTGCAATTGCCAGTGGTAACCATTATCCCATGTTCCGTTGAGTAGCTGGTGCCTTTTGAGGTGCAAAAGGCCTGGCTGCGTCGGCGCCTCAAAATACCCGAGTTGGTATACAGTTGTCAGATCCTAGCTAAGTAAGTCATCACCCTAACATGTTTGTTGTTGAATTACCGACACCAACATGAGCAACATCAGAATATCAAGTATTAAACATTTTTTGCAGAAAATGAAACACATTTACAGAAGTTTGGTTTTCCTTGCTGCTGTTTTAAACATGAATTCAGATTTATTGCCATGTGGCAAGACGTGTGTTTTGGTTGTTTTATTGTTGGGTTTGTTGCGCTTTCAAGAGGCATATGATGCCCAACATAAATTCTATTGCTATGTTTCAACATAATACTGAGCCAAAAGACCTGCAAGGCTTCCATAATGTCTATGGTTCAATTTGCGAAGTCCGGAACCTATGGGGGACCTCTACCTGACCTAAATTGAGCTCAACCGGCCCCAAACCAGACCTCAAACGACTGTCTAAGCACCAGTGGTGACAATTCCCCACCCCACACTTCAAGCCTGTCGAATGCTTACGAAGTCATTGGCCAGTGCACTGCCTGCAGCGCGTTGGCTAAGGGAAAGCTTTGACCTCAACGATGGTGAAGCCGGAGACATCCTAAACCCGCCAAATGCTCAGCTTCAACTCCGCATGTCTTTGGGGAACTATGTTTGCTGAGGGTCTTGCGGTAATTGGCTTGTTCTCGCTCATTGAAATCATGAATGAACGTAATATATTGGGAATGTGTCAGCACAAGAGTCAATCACACATGCACATATAATATCCTTCCAATATGTCCAATCAAACAAAACAAAATGAACATCAAGTAGCAAGAGATCGATAAGTTAATCAAAACCGAGTGGGTCAACATACCATTGGTAATTAGATGTGTTGGCAATGCGACTTATGGCCTCCCTATACTGTAATGAGCTGGCCGGCCATGCTGAGGTTTGGCTTCCTATGCATTCTATTGCATGTGTGTCGCCTCAAAGCGGGGGCCCTCTTGATAGGAGGGCCGCCATGCGGGAGCTACGTATGGATCAACAGGTCTACGAGTGGAAGGTCAAAGAGCAAACCTCTTGGGGATGGTCGCAGATCATACATCCGTGATGCCAACGCGAAACTTTGTCTTTAATGATTGATGATGATCAATGCTTGGTTTGCTAAATGGTACTTGAAGTATGCATTTTATGATGAACTGTTTTTGTTGTTGTTGTCGATGTCATGATTATGCAAAAGGTGGAGCAAGAGTTTTGTGAATCTACTGCTGGATTATGGAAACATGACACTGGTTTACAATCAGAGTCGTCCAAACTCAATAGGCAAATCATTGCATAGTGGGTTGGGTAATGCAAAATCAGGCAAACCTAAGCGAATATTGATTGATCAATATTCTAGTGGTTGAATCAACCAATTCTATAGTCATGTACTTTTATATATTGTATATATTGTAGTCATATGCATACAATACCACTGATTTACAAACACTCGAAAGCAAAATGCAGTGTAGATTGTGTTCTGCGTATCTATGCCATGCCTCAGCTCCCATGTGGCCAAGGATTACAGCGCGTTTCGTGCTCCTGTGCCTGGTTGCCATGGCCAGACAAGTCGAGGTGATTTGGGAACAACCTGGTTCTTCGGTCATGCAAGAGTTTCCATATGTAAAGTGGATGGCGCTTATGGTGGCTCCGATTTGCTGGAACCGCGTGCGCTTGTCCTGACCCTAGTTATATGATATTCTCGATGGATGTTTCATTTACTGCCAAACAAGTGAAAGAAAGTCACCTACCCCGAAAACCCATCACTTGATTTGCTAACCAATACTGAGTCCTATGGGAGCCTATGGGCACAACCACACAAAGCCGACAATCCTCTTCGGCAGTGCGCAGCTGGCCTGCAAAAGGTAAATCCTCATAGACTGCACATAGGGCCTGCATGCTGTGATGGCTCCATGATGGTTCATGAAGCTGGGTTGTATGGCAGCCTAGGCCCTACTTGTCCAAGTTTGCACGAAAGCTTACCGAGAAGGATAAACGCCGCATTGCTAAGAACAAGGCCATCAAAAAGAATGAGATGGTGCGAAAAACGATAAGTAAAGGTGGCAAGGTGCAGGTGAAACTTGGATTTGGATTTTATTTGTTCTTTTTCTTACCGGCTGGAATTGAACAGCTCATACTTCCGTCATACAAGTTTAAGACATTATATGTTCTTTTGCTTTTGGAAGTGGCCTTGCATTGATACCATATGGCGTAATTATTGTGACACCCCTGCAGCTTTAAAGAATTACTATTTCCTTTGATTGGTTGCATTTATGGCTGCCACATGCTGCCATTCATCTCAGGACAGGATCGTATGGAATGAAGGCAAGTGCTGCCTATCCACAGCCTTTTGCACAAAGTGTGGTCAAACACCATCTTGGTTTCATGGCCATAGCCTCAAATCGCAAACAATCAGCGAGCGAATTCAAATTCAACTGTTTTTTTGACTTAGAACTATATTTTATCAACTCAATCACTCTACGTGCTTGTGCGCCCCACAACATGGTGATACCCCTGTTGACTGCCAAGGCTGGCAAGACCAAGCAGTACAAGCGGTCCTCCAATGGCCCACCTATTAAGGCAGGTTTGATTGGAAGCGATGAGGATAATACTGATGCTTTACCTCCCAAACCAGTTTTAATAATTCCAAGAAGCAACACACCCAAATAATGGCACATAAAACACATTTCTTGAACATACGAAAAACTTGGACCTAGCACCCCATACGTCAACTATGCTCTCCTTATCAAACTGTCAAATGATAATTGCATATTTGTTCAGGATGCTTTCAAGTTGTCACCCCCTCACATGGCTCGATTTGGTGTTGACTTCGCCTTTGTAACCACTTTTATAACTGATAAGCAAAATGGATACAAAACCCCTTTTGTTATCTTACCATACTCGCTTTGTTCACCCTAGTCCACCCGTACCTGCATGTCCAGGAAAACAGGTTACCCTGCTGCTTCTGCCAGGCACCTTACCGATGGCGCCATGCACGTCTTACTGGCCTCAAGCAGGAAGTGCGCGGCCGGGTAGCCAATGGCACTTACAAGCCGCTTTTGACAACTGGGCTGGACTGGGTTTAAACCCTATGAAGAGCTCAATCAACCTTTTCACTTGCCCTTGGAGGCAATCAAGCTGTGTTACATCAACACTGCTTGGCGGGAATATGTGAATGGCCCGAAATCAACTAAGAACACCATGACCACTTAGTGAAGACTGTTTTGCAAACCACAAGTATACATCGTCAATATTTTATAAAACTCATTGTCGGCCAATCCCATGCTGTGGCTCAAAAAAGAGCCTCCGAGCAAAATAGCTGACCTAAATTAATTGGGATGAAAAAAAAGACGTCCACCAGCACTTGATTGCTCTTGAGCATTGAATGCTGTCAATGTTCACGGAAATGTTCACAGTGATGTTCACGGTGATGTTCACGGTGTTTCACGGTGTTTCACGGTGTTTCACGGTGTTTCACGGTGTTGTGCCATTTGTGTTTATTCAACCGTTGTTAACTGAAAAATAATGTGTTTGCTCTCCACCGTCCAAACTGAAAAATGGCTGCGTGAACATTGCGTGAAACTGCGTGAAATTAGCGTGAACGACCATTATTATGCGTGAACGACCATTATTATGCGTGAACGACGAACCCCCAAAAAACCCTTAAAAAAAATGAGTTGGTCAAACACCATTTGTTGGGCAAATGTCTTCAGATTGGGTATTAGAGCCTGCTCGAGCCAGAACCACCTCACGCTCCCCCTTGTGTGCCTTTCCTCCTTTGTCATCTCACTTTAGCTAGCTTGCCAACCTTTGCCAGCTCTATGCTATTTGGGTCTTCCCGAACCAGACTGCTATGATCACACCTAGTTTTGGTCATGCACAGGTCCAGGTTGGACATATCGTATCAGAACACATTATCAATAAAGAATGTCAGTAAACCATGATTTGCGCTGCTATCGTTCATAAATGCCTGACAAACCTGGTATGTCTGTTCGCACACCCTGTTTAGATATAACAAATGTCCGACGACCATAATTAACAATGTAACACATTTTGTTCTGGTGTCAAATATCAATCGGTAGGATGGTATCTCCATGGTCTGGGGTAATCACATGAAAATCTACCATAAGGTCATGGTTGCCATATGCGTGGGGGATCACTGGAAAACTCACTGACTGTACCATGGTGTCTTTTTGCACCTACCTGATGTAGTACCATGCATTCATTCTGATAGCTTTTTTGGTTGGTTAGTCACATTTGGTAGGGTCATGGCAAGAACCGCAGCTGATGCTTTGGAGCGTGCCGCAAACAGAACTAAGAGGCGAGCAGAGCTTGAAACAGCCAAATTGATTGTGGAGAGGGCTTTGGGGCATGAACTGGCTGATGGTGAATTTTCCTGGATGTCAGTATTGTCTCATGCCTGATCTTTTAGTCTTTCATTTTGTTTACACACGTATTTTTTGTTCACACGTGACAATGACTAAATTGCTTCTTTTCTGCTAATCTTGACATGTTTGTGATAATGCCACATCAGGTAATAATTTGGTTTATGTAGATCATATGTCGATTTCTGTATTATCATCATCATATGAATGATAGATCTGTTTCGTGCTTCAACGTGTGTCAATGCCCCATCCATTTCGTTGTGTTTATCTGCCAATCTGGCAAGGTTGGCTGACCGTTGTGCCACTACGAGCATTGCTGCTCAGCCCACCGTGCTGAGAAACCTCACCTCCAAAGGTGTTGCGGCGCCTGCGCCCCCAGCTGGCGATGATTCCGGGTCACCAGGACGGAATGATGCGTTACTAGAGGATTTTCCTACCATTAACATTGCTGTTGTATAGTGTGAGACTGGCTAAACGACTCAATGGTTGCGTTTTGATTTATCTTTGACTTAGGTTTTTAGTTGTGAGATAGTAGATTTACAATATAGAAAATGAGATTAGCATAGCAGTAGTTGTCTTAATGATGATTTGATTAAAGCAACATGATTTTGCCCTTCTTAATGTAACTCTTAATTTTGACTAAAATATCTTCATTAGGACATGGCTCTAATTTGTTCAATGCTTCACAATGGTTCTAGCTGAATCAAGGCATAACCCAATTTATCAGTAGCTAGGATATATGTTTGTTGATTTAAATCGATGCAACTGACTTCTGACTACTAAAACATTTGAATCTGAGGCCTGGTCAAAATCTAGGCCAGCCATTTGCACATTGGTCATTTCACATGTGCTAGCACAGTCATACTGAATAACTTAATTAAATACCGGTAGGTCGTATGCACATGGGCATGTATAACATGCGTGATGATACATGGCAATTTCGTTTCATGATACATGGGTGATTCCAGCTTATAATGTTTCCGCAAGCATCTTACTTTGATCACAAGCTATGTTGGAAAATAGTTTCAATTTGTTCATAACGATATTATATATATAATTATAGTACTCATGGCATACTGATTACCAGGCTTAAAAAACATGGCTAGCGTGATTTGAAAACCACTACATAAAGCAGTACTACATGTTGAATGGAGCATTGTGTGCCACATGCAAGTTAGGTAAGACACCCCTATCCTTTAATTGATGTTATCTTAGATGCGCTATATTTGCATGGTAACCTCAAAAACTCAGGTCATAGCTGTTGTACATGATTGATCAATCAATGTTTCTATGATGAATGTGGAATGTCATTTATATTATTCACTCACAGCCTATTTATGAAATATAAATTATAAATAAGTAAGTAATATATCGATCACAATTTATATTGGCAGTAAAAAGGCATGCCCCACACTCCTCACTCTCATCCCTACTGCCCCCTGTGCCTGATACTCACAAGGAGCTAACAGCACTGCGACCACAGTGCCTGCCAGCGATGCAGAAGCGGTGGAGAATGCCAGAAGGGGTTGTGAACAGGCAAAGGAGTTGGAAGCAGCTGCTGCCCCGGCTGCTACTTCATCGACCACCGCACCACGCCCCTCTCTGCTCCGGGTCAACAGTATCCCCATTCTCTCGCCTCACACCCCAGCTGATCGAATCAGGCGTACCACAACACCTACACCGCCTGGTGAAGTGCCTCAAGCTGAAACCAGTCCTCCGGAAGCCAGCCTCACCCCTGAAGAAAGTCAGAATAGTACCAGCCCTGTCCAAGAAGGTGGTGTCGCAAAACCGAAGAAGTTGATCAACAAGAAGAAGAAGCGTAGAGCCAAGGCAAGCCAGCAAACACAACATGATACCAAGCCTCAAGCAAACAATGAGCGTGAAGGACCAGCAGCAGAAAAGGAAACAAATGGCAACCCACCTCAAGCTCCCCCCAGCAAGACAAGTGATGAGAGTGCAGGCGCTTCAGAGCCAAGTGCAAATGTTGCTCGCCAGCCGAAACCAGCAGCAACAAAATCCATGCCAAAGAAACCTGATCATGATCTAGTGAAGGCAAAGACACCACTTCGAACTGAAGAACTTGACGACCTTCAACGTGAACAAGCAAAAGCAAACAATCTCAGAAGAGCAAACACACTTGCGCAACGCACTCCTGGAGAAGGGGATGAAGACACGCCTGACCGGCGTGACCTGGAAGCCATGCTTGATGATGAAATCAAGCGTGAACCTCCTTCAGTCCCTGCCCCCACAGAATCTTCACAACTTGCTCTCGCAGTCAAAGCTGCTCCGCCCGTGGAACCACCTGCAGCTGCTGCTAATCCACCCATGCGCCCGGAAGCGCCTGCTCCTATCCCGCAAGCACCTGCTCCATCCACGGAAGTTTCCCTTCCACCCAGGAGAGAGGAACCATCAGGAGAGGAAGCAACAGGAGAGCCAAAGAAAAGACGTCCAAAGAAAGAGGCTGAGAAAGCTGCACATGCCAGATATATGAGATTTTCGAAGTCTTTTGAACGAATCTTGCATCAACTAAGAGCTGGGAACTATGTTCAGCTACAGTCACAGAACATATATCATAGATCATGTTATAGACAATATAGTTGAAGACAACTTCAACATTGGTTTACGACTATTATGTTTCTTCTAGTCTTGTTTAACATTGTTGTCATTGTTGGATTTTTATTTCAGAAGAATGAGCAATCATAATACTCGGTTCAAACCAACAACACATGACAGTTTCTTTGCCAATACTTCTTGGCCAGTGCTCTCTGATGTGTTGCGGTTATGTCATCATTCCCCACGTTCGTGCTGCGTGTCTCCAAGGAAGGGATTGCCCGAAAGAGGTGAAAAAGGCATTTGAAAATGCAGCATACTGCATCTTGGTTGACAATAATGCTTCCTTGCAACCATTCAATAATATCAGAAACTGCTGTGGTAGCCCTCTTACTGGAACCCAGTACAGCAAAAGAGCTAGCGCATTGTTTGGCTTCTCACTCACACACTTGCTGTGAGTATCCGACGATAGATACATGTATCATTGCTCAAACTATTCGATTTTCAAACCCAAACCATGCGTACTATACTAACTATGCGATTAACATGTGCATGCATGTACGCATGCGTGATGACTGACTCATCGTTTACTCTATCACGCGGTGTCCTGATCCCACCCAGAACGCCCAGGTCGTGACAAACTGGCTATGCTACAGGATGCATGGAGCGAATGTGCGGGAGAATGGAAGAAGAGCTCCCTCTACCTAAAGCTGATA
Source organism: Symbiodinium kawagutii (assembly GCA_009767595.1). Classification (NCBI taxonomy): domain Eukaryota; class Dinophyceae; order Suessiales; family Symbiodiniaceae; genus Symbiodinium; species Symbiodinium kawagutii. The sequence continues at coordinate 174,335 of VSDK01027467.1, forward strand.
GACCGAACAACGACAACAAAACATGGTGCACGAGTATGGCTTACCCGCCATCAACTCATCAAGAAATACGACTCAGTTGAAGTGGCAAACAAAATATGTGATGCGAAGCTTCATGACGACAAGCTCTTCAAGACACAAACCAAGTTTCATGAAGATTGCCCGGGGGATGAGGCTGGGCATGCCGTGGTCAGGGTCTGAGCTGACAATGAACTGAATATCTTCGTCGCACTTCATTTACATCTTGAACAATTCAAAATGCATCATGTTTTTGAAACCTTATTAGACGTGCAAAGAACAGAACAATTATACCAACCAGTGCTTCGGGTGCACCACATTATCTTTTAGAAATCCAACAAGGACAGTACTGTCAACGTCCCTTCTCGAGCGGTCAAATCTTGGATATCAATTTTAGAATGTCACAAGATCATGAAATATGTGAGATCAGATACATCAAAATTACTACGCGCTATACCAGATACTGTTTGGTTCATTATGTGCTTTGGATAGGTGACTTCAGAAGGTGTTGAACTGTTCATCAGTGTTTGATTCTGAGATGGACCATCCAGGGTGATGCAACATGCATGCATAATTGATACGATGTTATTCTGTGTTGTTGCTGTCAGACTGTTCATTTCGAGGTGGTAATCAAGTAAATTATACACTTGAATAATTGTGATAATACTTAGCCGTTTAACGGTAGAGCCATCTTCCTGTATGCCTCTTGGATCCACCTCAACCTGTTTTCGTTTCCAAGGCTTCAATTGTTTTGATTGTTAGAATATTGTTCCCTTGGGCTGAATGACCAACATCGCACCCATCACTAAAGTCGAATTGTTGTACTGCGCATGCATGTGTGGAATTTCAATCCTGTCGAGATTTGGTCTTGTGAACTATAAGCCAACATGTATTAACATATTAGAGCGCGGCTAGCTGGCCAACTGCCTGGCAGGAAATGAGGTTGTTCCTCGTGTGGGACAGCGAGGGGGTGTCCAAAAAGACAGACAGCGTCATCGAAGAACTGTTCGAAGCATGCGATGATGACTCCGAGGAGCGAACAAGATCAAAGCGCAAGTCTGTGAAGAGAAAACAAGAAGTGTCTAGTTCAGAAAATGAACCTGAAGATGATGAGGGAAATGAGTCTGAAGACTCTGAAGCTAGTTCTGAGAAGGCGCAAACATCCGAACATTTTCATGCCTGGGGTTACCCTCAACATGTTTACCTTTCCCACCCTCTCCCCTTAAAAGTGAGTTCGCAAAGATTCAATGAATAGCTTATTAATTGACAGCACTGATGCCACTAGCGATTTTATCAGGTGCTGCATGGATCTCAGGCTGAATGGACCCGTCCATGGTTCCTTTGTTGGTTTTAAGCTTGCGCAGCTTTTTTGCGCCAGTCCCGCAAGGTAAAGAAGAAGAAAGACTCAAAGAAGGGCGGCAAGAGTAAGAAAAAAGGTAAGGGCAAAAAGGGAAAGGGCAAGAAAGAAACCAAAGAGCAGAAGGAAAAACGCTTGCAAAAGGAAGCCCAAAAGCTGGAAAAGGAAAAGGAACGCGCAAAGGCGAAAGAAGTGAAAGAGACCTTCAACAAAGCGAAGAAGGCAGCTGTCAGTCTAGTTGATTTGCGTTATATATGTCATGCATGTAAACATGCTTCATGCATGTATGATACACCCACACAATCACCAAGTACTATCTAATTGTCAAAACTATATCACAATATCAAACCATGACTGCTTAGCGATCAATGAAACCATTCCCTGTGAATGATATATTATATTGATCATTTTCATGTCACCAAGTTGGAAATTACGATCCATAAGCACTTAAACAAAAGCACCCTGCATTGCACAACAATTCGATGGCAGTGGGCATTGCTTGCTGCTGTATGTGATGCTGGGTGTGTCAGCATGCTGTCTTGGAGCGATCCATAAAACAATATGATACATTTAATTTATATTTTAGCACTTGCTGCTACTTAGCTTCGCTACATTCTCTTCAAAAGGCTGTTGGGTTTTTCTCAATTATACAAATGTGAACAAGGTAAATCATTATTAGTATGATTTTAATTTGATGTTTTTTGAGCAATGTTTGTAGCATCATTGGTTGTGGTTGTAGGCCTACCGTTTCCCACAAGGCGATGTCCCAGCTGAATGACAAAATTGTCGATGCCTGCCAGCGCGAGAAGAACTTGGCCAATCTGCTAGGAACCTCAGGTTGTCTCAGTGGATGCTTTGTTTGATACATGCTAGCTGGTTGCCATACACTTTTCTTTTGGGTCAATCGTAGGGGAAAGCGGCAGCTGCTCTATTCAACTTCTGTCGATTCAGAAGCTGTTTGCTTTGAGTGGTAGCAACAGGCAACGGGTTGTTGCAACAGAATGCCACACAGATTTCATATGTCGACATAGTCAAATGAATGTCAAAACCAAGAAGTGTGTTGATATTTGATATTAAATACCGGCCAGTACCACATGAAAATTGTTTTCACATGTATTATCATTTATTATATTTTATATTGATATAGTAATTACTATATATAAAATATGTTATGTACATCCATGCAGCAAACGATATGCACATATGCTTTAACTAATGCCTAAATAGCACACAAGGAGGTCATGGTCATGGCAATCAATTCTCCTTACCATTAGGGTGATTTTGATTGAACAACACTACTGACTACAATATGATCCCAAAGCCAATGGAAGAATCATACGAGGCTTAACATGTGTTACATTCAGCGATCAATCTAATAGGACATTAATAATGGCCATGCTTAGACCCTGAAAGTCACCAAAACAAGGATGCGAAGTACCACATTGCCGGTTTGATTTACCCAGGCTTTTGGGTTGTAGGACATTCCAAATCAAACATCATCAACCCGCTTGCTCCTGGCTGCTGTTGGTTTTCGATATCGACCCACCCATGGTACACCATACATGTTTTCAAAACAATTGAATTGGGGTGGCCCGAGTAATCATGATTTAACTTATGAAAACTATTTCATATTTTGCTTTTAGCCCCCATCAAGCCCACACCAAACCCCACCACTGTTTGCCCCGGGAGTTCCTGGATGTGACTGCCAAGGGCTCCGGAGCTTCAGACCGCGATCGGGGGCCACATCAAGAAGAATAAGAATGCGATGTGTGACACAAGGGGCAAGATCCAGGCAAAGATCGACAAATTTGAGGTTCCCTGTCAAATGCAAGCAGTTCCCCAAACATGGTTACGTTGGTTGAGAAAACAATCGATCATCTAGATAATAACATTTCCATGGTGTGTGCTTGTTTTGCGAAACCCCTTAGCTACAATATGTTTGAATTTCTAGGTTGATGATGGGTCTGAAAATTCTATAATTTGGTTCACAGCTTTGCCAAGAACACTGGTCACCATTTTCCTTCTTGGGCTGCCCTACGATGTCCAGCATCGCCAAGGATGGAGGTCTCGACACCTTGGCAGACACCGCTGCAAAGCAGATTGCAACCTACGTTGAATTCCTGACCCGGTCCAACATGAAGTAGATGTAGGACCTGTTGAGTGACAGCCCGCTTTTTGATGGCGCTTTCATCGTTGGGCATAGCCAGTGCAGTGTTAGGGTCCAGCATGCTTGCAGGGGCAGCTTGGATTTGCCGGGGAGGCATTTTACCAGCTAACTTAGATAGTATACGTGTACTGTGACAGGTCTTTTATCTTTATTGTCAATGAGTTTGTCTCTATAGCAGAACACCATACAATGATTATCTTTTGGTCAGCCTGGCAGTTCCAAGCTAATGGGGCAAGACAATATGCTGCGCCATCACCGTGCTGTAGCCCTCCGATGTGCAATTTCAAGGTGACCAAGAAACAATGGTCATCACTGATCTGATTAGGTTGTTCCGTTTCCCGGGTGAACCAGGTTACCCGGGTTATTGAGTGATAGTGTTTGTGGTAGTGGTTTGTTAATGTGGCAGCGAAGCCTCTGCAACCCTGACCACAGGCTGCTTGAAACACATCGATCGCCATGTGGAAAACCTAGCGCTAGGTAAGATGTGTGCTGCTATGTTGACAATTGGCATATCCATCGATGCATGCATGTCATGTAAATATGATTTGGGCCATGGGTATAACTATTTTCTGTCGTGCCAAGCATGCCTCCCCACGCAGGTCCAAACTTTGACGTGTCCCAATCGAAAGTTCTCACCAACGCAATCGATGATGTTGCCAGTGGTGATGCTTGCCAGCAAGCAGAATCAAATTGCAAATGAAATATGCCGGCCTGTTGTGCCTGCACCACATATCAGATTCAATCCCCGTATGTCATGTGAACAGCTAATGGTGCCAGGATAATACATTGTACAGTGTTTGTGGCTTAGTTTTTTTGAAGAGTGAGATTGTTGACCTAGGCATCATGTACCATAGTTGTCATACTCTTGTATTTCCATGATTGCTTGTTCTTGGAAGCATGTGGTGGGATCTGGTTTGCTTGGCCCAATCCAGCAAAGCGAAAAACAAATTGAATATGCTAATTGTTTTTTGATATTGTCAACCAAGATCCCTTGATACACTTGTGAATCTTGGTTGCTGACTCTTTGGGTTTAGACACTCTTGATACCCTGCCGCCCGTCCTTCTAAGTCCAGCACTGTTGGCAAAGCGGTGCGAGCAGTGCGAGCGCATGTTGAGGAACCTCGTCCAAAAACTGCAGCGGGCGCAGGTCCACAAAAGTAGAATTCGGTATACATCATATAATATTAATGTTGGTATACCCCAATTGGTGGCTTTATCCTAATGCTAACGTTGGTTCATAAGTTAGATCCCAAACATGAATACAATTGAATGCAATGAAAACTTGGTTCTGGATCCTTGGCTTAACCTGATACTTTTTCCACCTGCCTTTACTGAGGATGCTGATCACCTCAAGTTGGTGGATGTGGCAGAGAAACTGGGCAAGCTGAGTCCGAAGAATGCGAGTCGGGATTGGTGGCGATTGCTGTCTGGGGGACCTGAACCTCAACTGCATGATAGAGCCTACAATTTTTTTCCCAAGACTTCAGGAATAACGAAGAGGTCCCAATAGCACCTTACTAGTATTTATGGTTGACTCTGCTAGCCTGAGCATCCAAAAAGCTATTCACACACCTATTTTTTTCCAACCTACTTGTGACTGGTTCAAATGGTTTCCTTGGCAAACATGTCTCCCTGCCAATGAGGGTGTGTCCTATGTCAACCTCCCAGTGAAATACTTGGACGAAGATGGAAATAACAGGGTCGTGGTCGAAGGATGGCCTATGCTTGACGTTCATGATACCATGAGTTTCCTTTTCGAAGAGGGCCAGGTCTACATCCCCACTGAGCAACTGGTAGCGTACTGGAAGTCTTCCAAAGCTCATGGGGAACCTTGGGCCCAATCAGTGCATGAAAACGACATGGGTACGCTTGTGCCGATTGGTCTATATGGAGATTCTGCTCGGATTGACACAAGCTTTGGCACTCATGATCACATCCTTGCTTTCTTTGCTAACGTGGCTTTGTGGCGACCCAAATCAATTCGATATTCACGGTTTTTGGTGTGTACGATTCCGGAATCACGCATGACTTCAGAAACGTCTTCTGCAATCTTGCGCAGAGTTGTTTGGAGCTGCAATCATGCTTACTACGGTTTCTTCCCAAAACTTGACCATCTGGGGAATGCACTCTCTGGTGCGGCCTTGAAGCGGGCTGGAAAACCTTTGACCTCAAGTCATCTACGATTCCAGGTGACGGAATTACGCGGAGACTGGGCATTTCACAAGAAAATCTGGAAGTTCAGCCAGGGGACTCATTGGAAGGGAACAAACGTTTGCCACCTTTGCGATGCAAAAGGCATTTCATCTCAGTACCAAGAAGTTTTCTGGAACATCGAAACACCGAGCTATACTGATTTTTCTTTGCATGAGTTCCTCATCAATCGTGTTCCGACTCGTCGAATCTGAAACTTGGCTAATCTCAGGAAGATATAATTGGAACATGGTATTGGAAATTATATGACATACCTGGGCTGGTATTAACTATCAAAATCTTAAATAGTCACCATGGAGCTAGAGAGTTTGAGATCTTTTTTGACCAAACCTTCTATTGAAATAATTTTGAATTTCATATTCTACATTGCGGTCAAACCGCAATGTGTTGACTCCACTGAATCGATTTTTAACATGTCCTGGAATGCTGTGACCTGCACATATCGATGCTGCTTGTAATGGAGTTCCTGAAGAAGAACTAAGGTCCTCTCATTGCCCTTTGCAAGTTTCACCCATCGACTATCACATGGTGCCTGATGCATGTGTTGCATTTGGGACTTCTCTATGTTGCCAACGGTTCAACCATGCTACTTGTTGGCACTAAGTCATCATAATCATCATCATCATAATCATCATCATCATCATCATCATCATCATCATCATCATATCAAGTAGGCTGGCCTGCTGCATCTATGTAAATCGCTTACACCAGTGTTGGTTATGGCGCCGGCGTATTCCTGAGGCACCTTCTTCTTTCGATTGGAATTTGGGGCAGTGTGAGCGACTCTGTGCAAACTCGGCTGCACCGAGCTTACTTGGCCTTCAAGAGATGGTGTTCTGCCAACAAAATTGCTTGCAGTCAGCCTGCTTTTCAACAAAAGCGGGTGCCTTGGTTTGTACAGCCAAATTAATTACCAGTATTTTTGCTTGCTTTGTCGCTGATTTACTTGCAAGGAAAACCAAACAAATCTGTGTAGATTCTTGTTTAATCACATGTTACTTAGGGGCCTAGATCAGCAGACCATGCCAATGTAATGCGTTGCTATGGATAATCAAGTTGGCTATGCATGTCACGAGCGCTGCTGCCGAACTAAGTTGTATCAAAAGAATGGTGATGTACAGCTTCTTTGTAAAGCATACAATGGACGAGTTGTCATGCAATGGTTGACTGAAACCATTGCTGATGTGGCGCAACAAGATCTCACTGATGCTGGTGATGACCGTATCCGCCCGGTCGCCCTGTGTATGTTCCTTGTCCTTCAGCTGATGTTTGATCTCTTTGTGTTGTAGAGTGTGCATTATTAATTATAGTGTAGTGCATTTGCAAAATGATGAAAACTATTGATATAACTTGATCATGGTGACGTTGATCTAGAACTGTATCTTACCAACAATTTATACATGGTAACATGGTATTTTGGATCTACATGAGTGTGCTTACATTAGCCACTAATGATGTTTCCCCAACCGCACCACTGAACATATAGGTTGGCTATCTATCACTCAACCATTCACGTTCCCACACAACATGAAATTACCTAATGTCTTGTAGCTAGAGCTGTGAGTGACCATCCAGTGGCAATCTGGGATCCCAGACGCCATCGGTGATGCGAGGCTCCATTTGGCAAAGTTCGTCTTGGGCATTGAGAAAGGTGGCAGATTCCTGAACCTTGTCCAAATAGTGAATACACTACAACCAACCAACTGATGTCCACAGCTCACTCGCGGTTTCATCAAAACAACCGCGGGTGGGTACCCAGTGTTCCAACCAAGGACGCAACATGAGTCCCAATCCATCTTCCATGATGGACGTGAATTTATCCGGATCTACTTGAAGTTGGCGCAGATTTCGGTGAGGAGTGCACTTCTTTGCAAACGAGGGGGGATCTTTTTTATTAAATCTGAATCGTTCCTTCACTCCTGGATTTCCAATTCTGATAAACAGCACACTGTGCCTGATTTGAGATTGACATCATACCGCATTCAGAATAAACCTGCTTGGTGTGAAGCTGATGGCTTGTGTTTGAGCCATGTTCCAACAGGCGGGGTGGTGTGACACATAATGTACCATTACTATTTATAATATAATGATGGAATTTTTATTTTCTGCCTGACATCCAGAAACTGAGTCCAACTGCCTAGCATCGCAGGAGAGGGCTGCAAGAATGGTTTGTGAAACCAAAGATTCATGCTACTCAGCTCTGCAGATCAGATATTCAATATCATGACACCGCATGTCTCACAACCAAAGTGTGGTGCAAGTTTCCTGTGAGTGACCTGAGGGCCTGTGGCACATCTTGCTGGCGGTGAGGGATCGCCGAGTCTTGGATGAAGAATACACGTTCACAAGCAGCATAGGTATATCATAAACAACGCAACCAGTTGTCGGTCCGGGAACAAAGAGCAATATTAATTCATGGAATGAGTTTCCGTGACAAGCTTCACGAACCATATTGTCAAGTCGTGGCCAGATGGCTGCAATGGAATGGTGGTTTTGTCTTTTGCCGAGGTTCTAATCCTAGGTTTTGGCATTGTTTTGCCGATGAGGATGCGATGATGTGGGCCAAAAGCACCTGGTGGCGCACTAATGCTTTGAGGGCAAATGTTTTTTTCAAAACCGTTTGTGAAAGATGTGCACTGCTTGTTTGTGTGTGACACGTTTTCTGGCACATCATGGATGGACCTATTTTTGTTAGAACTTAGGTACGTACCTCAAAGCTCACCCGTACAACCGAGCTGCCTGGATCACAAAGTGCGGACGCTTGAGGTGGCTTGACCATGATGTTTCTTACAACGTGCATGCATGCGCATCCTTTCCTGCTGGCAAGCTGATAATTTACATCATGCGGTTTCAACCGCACTTGAATCTCAGGATTTGGTCAACACAGTTCAAAATCAGACAGCCACTTGGCTGTGATATAGACAACTGTTGTTAGCAGGCTTTTGTCTTGAATTGCCATGTCAGGATTATAGATTACAATGTTGGCACCCGGCCCAGGATGAACCGAGAAGTGCGACGAAAGCTCAACGAGGGCCGTGGATGAAAAAATGATGTGCATGGGTGGTGGCAATGTGAACCCTTGCGACTATTTTGGGAAACCGTTGTTCCCGGACCGACTATTGTTTAAATAGGCTTTTGAACCTTAGGGTATATATATACATATATACATATACATATTATCATTCATTATCATTCTAGTAAATCATATTCTTCAAATCAACCCTCTGGAACCTCTGATAAAATCATCCCCGGGTCCTGAACCCCCTGCAACCGCAAAATCATCATCCCTGAGCACAAACCATCCCCCAAATCAAAACCAATCGGGTGAAAAGCCGTACAGCCCTCGCTGCTGCAAAATCAATCGATTGATTTCAACATATTTCAACCAATATCAACCATGATTACCACTGCTTAATCACTGTTAACAATTATGTAATTATGTACACTTGTACAATTGGCATTACGACTTTTTGACCATATCATTCACAATCAATAATCATTATTTCCCAAAGACAACAGGAACAAGCGAAGTTCAATCATAAGACGCCTTGAAACCTCCGCCAGTCCTCCACAGCTAGGACGGGTAAATTGTTGACAGGCGCCTCATAGTCAATGCGAACTTGGTCTACAACCACATGGCCAGGTTTGCCCCGCGTGCTGAGCAACGGACTGGACCATGCTTTCAAATGGATGCCAGTGAGGTGAATCTTCTCAGACTGACAGCCTGCTACAGATAGAAGGCCTGAGGCCAAGCGACCACTTGCATTTATACTTGCATCTGGCGTCACTTCAAAGGTGCTACGGCAAAGGCCGCCGTTTTTTTTGCAGTCATTCTGCAAGTCCATCACGTAGCCACCGATGACACTTGCAAACAAAATGTTTGACTGCTCACGGATGTGGAGGCAGCTTGCTGCCAACACGCTGGAGTTGTGGGGGCCTTCAGCGCTGTGTACTACCAGATTTGACTGGGATGCAAGAAGCACCTGGCCATCCACACGACCTCCAGTGCCTGATCGAAGGGCCGTTGACTTGTTGATGATTAGCTCGCTTCCGTGCAAAACCAACTCCTTCACGGCAAAACCACCAGAATCTACCCCAGAACTGGTGTTGAACAAAAGAACTCTGGACCCATTGACAAGCTCAAACCGGTCATCACACGCAAAACCTCCGCCACTTCCTGATTCTGCACGGCTGTTGAGGATGTTCAAGCTGGAGTGGCCAGTGATCACCACCTCTCCCAAGGCCAAGAATCCTCCTCCATCTTCTCCAGCAGTCACATTTTCAAGGCTGAGAGTCGAGCTGTCGTTCACATGAAGCCTTCCATCAACTTCAAAGCCTCCACCTTGTTCTTCCGCCCTTCCATTGGAAATGGTTACGTTTGACTTTCCAGCAATGACAACATCGCCGTCAGCACCGAAACCTCCGCCGCTCTGCATGGCCTCAGCATGTTGGATGCGAACTGCAGAGCTGCTGATAGAAACCTTGCCCTCGGTCAAGAAACCTCCTCCAAACATTCCAGCTGTTGCGTTCGAGATCAAAAGTGTTGAGCTGCTCGACAAAGTAAGCTTGTTGTTGCTGTAGAAGCCTCCGCCATTTTCTGATCGACTGTTAATGATGTTCAAGGCGGAGCGGCCAGCAATAGCCACCTCTTTCAATGCCTTGAACCCTCCTCCGTATTTTCCAGCAGTCACATTTTCAAGGCTGACAGTGGAGCTATCGTTCACCTGAAGCCTTCCATCCACTTGAAAGCCTCCACCTTGTTCTTCCGCCCTTCCATTGGAAATGCTTATGTTTGACTTTCCAGCAATGACAACATCGCCGGCAGCACCGAAACCTCCGCCCCTCTGCATGGCCTCAGCATGTTGGATGAGAACTGCGGAGCTGCTGATCGCGACCTTACCTGTGGCCCAGAATCCTCCTCCAAAACGTGCAGCTGTTGCATTGCAAATCACCAGGCTTGAGCTGCTGGACACAGTGAGTTTCTTCGAGCTGTAGAACCCTCCGCCAGATCCTGATTCTGCATGACTGTTGGTGATGTTCACCGTGGAGTGGCCAGCAATCGCCACCTCTTTCCAGGCCTTGAATCCTCCTCCGTGTTCTCCAGCAGTCACATTTTCAAGGCTGAGAGTCGAGCTGTCGTTCACATGAAGCCTTCCATCAACTTCAAAGCCTCCGCCATGTTTATCCGCCCTTCCATTGGAAATGGTTACGTTTGACTTTCCAGCAATGACAGCATCGCCGGCAGCACCGAAACCTCCGCCCCTCTGCATGGCCCTGGCATGTTGGATGCGAAGTGTGGAGCTGCTGATTGCAACCTGGCCCAAGGCCAGAAATCCTCCTCCATACGGGCCAGCTGTTGCATTGCAAATCACTAGTGTTGAGCTGGTGGACACACTGAGCTTCTTCATGCTGTAGAACCCACCGCCAGATCCTGATTCTGCATGACCGTTGGTGATGTTCACCGTGGAGTGGCCAGCAATCGCCACCTCTTTCAAGGCCAAGAATCCTCCTCCATCTTCTCCAGCAGTCACATTTTCAAGGCTGAGAGTCGAGCTGTCGTTCACATGAAGCCTTCCATCAACTTCAAAGCCTCCACCTTGTTCTTCCGCCCTTCCATTGGAAATGCTTATGTTTGACTTTCCAGCTATGACAACATCGCCGGCAGCACCGAAACCTCCGCCGCTCTGCATGGCCTCAGCATGTTGGATGAGAACTGCGGAGCTGCTGATCGCGACCTTACCTGTGGCCCAGAATCCTCCTCCAAAACTTGCAGCTGTTGCATTGCAAATCACCAGGCTTGAGCTGCTGGACACAGTGAAGCTATTTTCGGTAACAAACCCGCCGCCATCTCCGGCTGCTGCACGACTGTTGGCTATCTTCAAGGTGGAGCGGTTAGCAATCACCACCTCTCCATCTGCCGTGAACCCTCCTCCATGAACTCCAGCAGTCACATTTTTGAGGCTGACTGTCGAGCTGTTCACCCGCAACTGCTTCTCGATTATAAAGCCGCCTCCGCTCTGCCCGGCTCTAGCATTGCGGATGAGAATCAGGGAGTTTTCCTGAGGGAGTGAGAAGGACATGTACTACATGTCATCCACATTCGTCCATCGATTTTGCAAGAAACATCATGCAGCACACGAACCCAAATGCCCGAACCTTGGTACAACACTCTTGGTGTGACACTCTTCTGGGAACACTCCGACAAGACACTCTTGCCGGGCATTCTTGTAAGACATTCTATAGTCGGACACCCTGGCAACACACCATGATTGTAAAACAGTCGGGTGAGACATTCTTTGTCCAACACTCTTGGGGAAACACTCTTGCTATGACACTCTAGTGACTCTAGTGACCATGTAAGATACTCTTGTGGGACACTCTTGGTATCATACTCTTGTGGGACACTCTTGCTAGGACAATCTAGTAGGACACCCCTTGTAAAACACTCTTGCTTTGACATTCAGTGGGAAACTCTTGTGGGGCAACCTTCTGAGACAATCTTGTGGGACACCACAAAAACCACCAACAACAAACCAGCAAAAACACCGCCAAAAAAACACGCCACCAAAAACACCAGCACAAAAAAAACACTACATACCACCACTGGCACCACCACCACCGGCACCACCACCACCAGCAACAATAACAACAAGAACGACAACAACGACAACAACAACAACAACAACAACAACGACGGCGACAACAACAACGACAACGACAATGACAAAACTACCAGAAACACTAGCACCAAAAACATAAAAAAAAAACAACTGCTTTCCCGCAACAACTGTGCTGGAAGTACCACACCTCACGAAGAGACATGAAGTGAAGATTTGACATCCGCTCAGATCCTTGCGCCATTGACAGTGCACAGAAAACTGTGATTTTCTCACAGTTTTGGCAACTTTTGAACCTCCTACGCATGACCACGACTGCGGAGCACGCAAAACGACCACACAACACTTCCAGCGCGCTGCCCGTGCCACGAAAAATGCAACATGGACGAAGTGACCGCGCACATCTATCGCGCCTGACCCAAAATGCAGATGCACACAACAAAGATTGAAATCACAAGTCTGAAAGGCACGGCGAGAAAAACACATGTCAAAGTCCCAAGCGCACTTTTGGAAAACTCACCAACGGGACCAACGGTACAAGTACACACAAGTACGGCCATACAGCCGCCAAACAAACACTTGCGAACAGCTGCGGATGGTTTTGGACGCTTGAGCATCAGAGCGCAACTCCGAACAGTCCAAGACCCCCAGATCCCCAAGGTGAAACGAGAACCCTTCACTGCGGATTTGGAACAAAAAAACGACGAATTTTAGGAGGGCATGTTCCCCAAGCTGGAAGGCGAAGCCTCGTTCCCTCAACAAGGACTGCTTTCACCTACTCTGGGGAAATTAAACGTAGCTACTGCAAACCACGGCACCACAACTTAACTTAGCCATTCGTCCCCAAGCGGTATAGGGCCCGAACACGGTCTGACCCCTCGGGGGGGGTCTGGGATCCTGGATGACAAATAGTGCCCTGGCTGGCTAACATAGCCATGGAATAGTGACACTGCTTCACTAACATGACTACTTTTTTTTTTTTTTTTCTTTAACGTTAAATTTCTCCGGTGTACCCAGGCTGCTCTCTAGGATGTCAAACAATGCACTGAGGGCGCAGCATATATGTCGACATTGCTCATGACAAGGAAGCCACCAGCATCCTCCTTTGCTGACACGTTCTCAATGAAGATTTGAGAATCTTGACGAACTCTCCTGAGGCTTTGTGAACAAAAGCACTCAGAGATACGGTCCACCACCACCACCACCATCCTAAAGCCAAAAATACTCTATTGGCTTATGGATGAGCAAACCAATACGCATGGATTAAAATCACCTACATCGTCTTTCGAACAAGCATCGTCTTTCGTTTACTCTGCAGGGGCCGAGTTGGAAGCATAGAATTCCACCATACTCCATCGCTGTTTGCAACACAAGTCTGACACACCCACAATATACTGGGGGACAGAAGACAGATGGGAGACAGCAATAACGAGCCTAGGCAGGGAGAGCAAGTAGATAGACGATGGGGGAGACAAGTGGAAGACAATGTGCCAAACATGCGACACAAGAGATGCAGAGCCAAGTGAGGCAAACAAGACCGAAATTTCCAAGATGACCGACATGCAAAACCCTGGGCGAGCGAAGGGGGACAGCAAAATCATGTGACCCATGCGCAAAGAGCCTAGCAAAAAGACAAACCAGAGACAATAACTGGAGACGGAAACATGGGATCTGCGACACCCCCAGTGGCCGAAACGTGGGAGTAGCAGTCAGTTGTGATGAAACTGCAGAAACATGGCAGCATAGCCTGGCAACCAGTGGCAGACCGTGCGACAACATCCAACCCGCTTGGTACCCAAAGCCTACTGATGGAGGAAGACACAGCTAAACTCGCGACCCAATGCACCAGAACCTGCACCAGGAGACACCCCCCACAGGTGCCCGAACACTTGGCTCACCAGAATTGCTTCACAGGGGGAAACCCAATACCGAATTCGATTTGGGTCTGGAATACATCAGGTACAGTAAACACAAACTCATCTTGCGTGGGTTCACTTGTATACAACAGAGACCATAGCACCCCCACCACGATTTCTACATGAATGTGTGCCATGCTCCCAAATGTTCCTAGATGTTCCTAGTGTTCGAGGACGTGTAAATTCCTGGAATCCAAAGGTTGTTGGATAGGGGGCTCCCAAAACTACTTGTCGGTGGATTTTACTCAGGGTCTCGGTTACACAATGGGTCAAAATCGTTGTCATTACCTTGATTGGCTGGCCAATATTGATCTGACTCTGAGTCCCTTTTGTGTGGGGGATGAGGGCTCCATTTCAGCACGGCTTCAAAATTAATCACATGAGCAGTTGCAGTAAAGTTCCAAAAACTGTTGTCCCTCAAACCTTAGTAAACTGCGAGTCAAAGCTGGATTCCTCCAATGTGGTCATCAAACTTCGTAAACCCAAACAGAAACAGGTATAAGTTCATAATCAATCCCCCAAGCATCAACCCGCATCAACCTTGAATGGTTCACAATACAACAATCTTCGCGCTAAAAAAATCTGGTCAAAAAGGGCTGTGGGCCTAGTCCCAAGGTGGATTCCTTAGAGCAGAAAGGCTGCCAACCGGAAGGAACACCGGAACAACATCGACAATCAAAACCCTTCATTACCTGGATCTCGTGAAATTATTATCGGCATGCTGCTTTTACACTTATGACTGCCCAAACCTTCTTCCTCAGGTGTCAAGATTGGCTTCGCTTGCGATCTTCCAATCCTTTCAATGCAGTTTTCCTTGCGAGGCGAGCCTATATGTACAGACCCAAGCCATCCCAAGCCTATCCAAAACCACTCCGGAAGCTTCTAGAACTATGCTGGTATGCCTGGTATGCCTCGGGCCACCCCTGAAGTAGCAACTCAATACTCGACCATACTTCATGCACTTCTTTTCATTATCATGGAGGCAAAGTGATTGTTCTCTTCACACTTAGGTAACTTAAACCGGAGCTTAAGCCGCGTTTTTGGATGCAAGTAGCCACTTATTTCCATTCATGCTGATCCCAAGATGAACCCCAGACTCAGATCTCCAGCCACTGCAAAGCCACCACCACTCACAGCTCCAGTGTCTCTCACCTCTGAGAAGCCACGTTGGACGTTGAGAAACCAGGGGATACTCAGTACCTTTGAGGAAACACCACAGGATTCCTGTTGATAGTGGGCCACCAATGTAAATTGTGGTTATTTTATATTGGTTACACAGTTACATGGTCAGTAGACAATGGTTCAGACTGGTAATGATTAAACATGATTAAACAATTCTAGACACAAATATATATGGTACCCCCCCCCCAAAACCTATGTTTCTCTCATTTTTGCTGGTATTTGCGATGTTTCGGGCTTATTTTTGGAGGCCTTTTTTGACCTTGGTTTTTTGGGCTTCTGGGGTACCATATATATATATATGTCTGTTGTGCAGGTAGGTTACATAACTTGTTTGTCTGGAGTCTAGAATTTCTAAATTCCAGCATGTTGAATGACTTTGGAAGGAATGCATTCAATGCATTCAGAATGCATTCTTGATCATGATCAAAACCAAGAACCAAGAACCAAGATTCCCACAAGACTCCTGGCTAAAATCTTGGTTTCATACAGTGTTCTGGCAAATTCCAAGAACCAAGATGTTCCACAAGACTTCTGTGCAAATGTTGGTTCTTGGTTCTTGGTTTTGGGAAGGAATGCATTCTCTGGCATTCTAAGTACATTTGTGTCAGTCACCAGCCTGGTCTTCAATCTATCATTTGCTAAGATTGTCCAAGCACCCCCCCCGAGACCCAGGTTTTTTTCATTTTCCCTATTTCAATAAAAGTAATAGTAATAGCAATAAGTGTGGTACCTATATATTGTCTATGGAATACCTATACTACCTATATCTTACCTATCAGCTACTGATGTGCTACCTGCATACTGCTTAAAGACTAGCCAGTTGCTGCCCCTGTATACTACCTCTCTTTTATCCACATAATACCTGTATACTACCTATTTACCTATGTAACCTATGCACTGTTTATATAATGTTTGTATAATGTCTGTATAGCATTTATGTCATATCTATATAATACAGTATAAGCTAAAATTCAAGTATTGTAGGTGTACTATATTGGGAATATAAATGTATTATATAGGTATTATATAGGTACTATTTAAACAATATTCAAACAATATATTGGTAATATATATGTACTATATAGGTATTATATAGGTACTATTTAAACAATATTCAAACAGTATATAAGTACTACATAGGTAGTAGACAGGCAATACAGAAGTATTAAAGATATAGTATTCAGGTAGTATATAGATACTATATAGGTAGTATATAGGTAGTGTATAGGTACACATGTAGAATACAAGCACTTTAGAGGCAACATAGAATTAGGTACTATTGGTAGCATTTAGGTACCTAAGTAGCAAATAGGTCTGTATAGCTAGCCAAAAAATAGTATGCAGACAATCAATAGATAGCCTATAGGTAGTATATAGGTTTTATATAGATATGACATAAATGCTTTACAGACATTATACAGACATTATATAAACAGTGCATAGGTTACATAGGTAAATAGGTAGTATACAGGTATTATGTGGATAAAAGAGAGGTAGTATACAGGGGCAGCAAATGGCTAGTCTTTAAGCAGTATGCAGGTAGTACATCAGTAGCTGATAGGTAAGATATAGGTAATATAGGTATTCCAAAGACAATATATAGGTACCACACTTATTGCTATTATTATTGCTTTTATTGAAATAGGGAAAAGGAAAAAAACCTGGGTCTCGGGGGGGGGGGTGCTTGGACAATCTTAGCAAATGATAGATTGAAGACCAGGCTGGCAACTGACACAAATGTACTTAGAATGCCAGAGAATGCATTCCTTCCCAAAACCAAGAACCAAGAACCAACATTTGCACAGAAGTCTTGTGGAACATCTTGGTTTTTGGAATTTGCCAGAACACTGTATGAAACCAAGATTTTAGCCAGGAGTCTTGTGGGAATCTTGGTTCTTGGTTCTTGGTTTTGATCATGATCAAGAATGCATTCTGAATGCATTGAATGCATTCCTTCCCAAATAACACATGTAAATAACACCAGGACTCAGAAACATAGGTTTTGGGGGGGGGGCTAGCATATATATATATATATATATATGATAAGTGGGTCACCACCAAGGGTCAAGGCCAACTTGGCCGCCGGGTGGGTTTGAGGTCTAACGGTTTCCCTCGTGGCTTCGCTGCTTGATTCAACAGTTCCTATGGCTGAACCTGTACCATCAATGGTGCAGCGAGACCCGGACAGATGGTCCCCGTTTCTGATGCCCGTGAGTCATGGTGATCGTCCGTGCCTCCGATACTTACGCACAGCATATTTGTATGCGTAATTAGCTTACCTGTATGGATGGGTGGGCGTGCGCAATCGTGCGCACCTATTGCATGCACATGACCGAACAGCAGTTGAGATAACTGACCAAGGTCGAATCCAAGTTGAATCCAAGTTGAAGCTTAAGTTGAATCCAAGGCATCAAGTGAAGTCAAGGAGCAGTGAGATTGGATCTGGTCAAAGTGAATGACCCGTTGCGAGCATAAAATGCACCGCCAAATTGGATGGACTCGTTAGGATCTGACGGAACTTCATGCCATGCATCAACTTCAGCATCTTCAAAGCTCAGTGTCCTTGGAGGATCGAACACCCAAACGGCCAAACGGCGGCCCTGCCAGGCACTGCCTTCTCACTCCGTCCAATCGGTGCACATTGACTCTTCAAACCATCAGTGCCACCAGTTACCAAAGACCCCTGCGTCTGCCAAAATGAACGGCTATTCGCAGTCGGTCCAACACACCACAATGAGCATCGTCCAAAATGTATGATTCAACGCAATGGACATATGGGTTCTCTTACGCCACAGCTTACGCGTTGCTTACGCGACCACAGTTTTGACTTACGCGGGGGTCATGGAGAACACAAGGCTTACGCAGCACTTACGCGAGCTAGAATTAACAAGTAACAACCAAAATTTTAAGGGAATTGCTTACGCGAGACTTGCTTGTCTTGGTGGAACAATGAACTTTCTCTTCTTCAGAGAGTGAGCTTGCTCACCTTCTCCGGCCAGTTCTGACATCACTGATTGTTCTACAGTAGGGTCAGGCACCCAACATTTGCCTTCGCGAAGTTTGCCTACACAGTACAACACGTCCGTGAAAACTATACATACCTAGTCACTCCAAAGTATCACAAAAAAAAGTAACAAAGGGGAAAACCAGGTTTTCGAGATTTGTTACCTTTTTTTGGATTTGTTCCTTTTTTTGATCTTAAGGGATTTCCAGCACAATGTGATGACATACTTGCCTGTGAAGCCATGTTCACTTGTTTTTTAGTGTTGCGTTCCAAATTTTGTAACAAAAAAACCCGGAATTGTGACGGAAATACCCGGAATTGTGACGGAAATTCCCGGAATTGTAGCGGAAATTCCCAGAAACCAGATTTGCAAAAATACCATCACACAATTGTACCTTTTTTTTCCCAGAAGATTCCAGCAAATCATCTTTGTTACTTTTTTTCTGATTTGTTACTGTTTTTTGGCTTTGTTACTGAAATACCCGGAAAATTCCTTTGTTACTAAAAAAGTAACACTTGGTTGATCTAGGTAGCAATACTCTGCATACAAGAACATATCTGCGATTGTTGGGCCCCCCAGAGGGTAACCTGATCTAGTGGGTAAGATTTACTTACGAATCGCTTACGCGGAGCTTACGCGCAGCTTACGCGGATTCCCGACTCCAACATGGGAATTTCCAGTATCGACAAATTGGATCAAATGTTTTCAATTTTCGAATCAGTCTGCAGCCAAAAGAAGGGAATCAAATTGTTAGTGAATATTTGCAACATTTAGCGCAACTACTTACGCATCAGCTTACGCAACATGTTTTCAAGAAAATGCTTACGCGAGCTTACGAAACACAGGGTTTTGCTTACGCGAAGCATCTAGTTGTCCCGACTCTTTCTAAACATAAACAAGCAGGTTTTGGACGCTGTTCAAATGGGGTAACAACCATTTTCGGTTTGGATATGTTTGGATGATATGATATGTATGTACAGGTACCAAGCCAACTGATGACTTGGGTGTATCACTCTGCACTCACAATTTCAAGTCAAAGCTCTCGGCTTCAAAACGGAGCGAAGTCATCTGAACGTGCCTCAAGAGTGGGATGACCCCAAATCTAGAGAATCTAACGGCAATCCAACATGACTTTCCAAGAGAAAGTGCCTCGACAAACCCAAAGTCAAAGCAGAATGATGCAGCCGCATCTTGACTTAGGACTGCAAACACATGCACGGAAATGGCAAAGGGAACAACAACATGCAAACTTGAGGGCGGGGGGGGAGATTGAAAGCTAGCAGGGATGCTAGAGGTTCAAGGTTGGTGAAGAAACTGACCATGGTGAAGAATGAAAGTAATGACAATCAAATCTGAGTATGCAAATAAATGATGATGATGATGATGATGACGACGACGACGACGACGACGACGACGACGACGACGACGAGCGACGACCACGACGACGACGACGACGACGATGATGGTGTTGGGGGTTTGATAATATGTTTTGACACATGTCTCCTTCAATCAAAGCCATGTAAGGCTGTAAAATCGCAACATGCATTACAGTACAGGGAAAAATGAAAGGGTGTTTCTTCTGTTGAGAATCAGGGGTAGCTGGGGACCAGAACGCCACCGAGGCACCCCGTGATGCGCAGCTCGCCCAAGGTCCGCAGCGTCGTCACATGGTCCGAAGCCGCTGGGCGCAGCTGCGCGGGAGCTGCGTTCCGCTGCGGCCCCCGCAGCTGGCAGCGGAGCGGGGCGGGACTGGGCCTTGGCAGTGGAGCTTGCGGAGCTTTCAACAGGTCACACCTCCAACTCCCGCGCTTCCAGCTTTTGATGATCAAGAACATCCCATGTATACAATTTTCATCAATTTTCCCAGGAAGCTACAGTATTTAGGGTTGACAACTGCAGCAACGCTCACAGTGTTCATGTTTGCTGGACGTTTCAATCTCAAAGCAGGTGCAGTGTTGCAGATCAAACGTCCAGCATGGTGATGGCCATGAAAGTTGGGTACTCAACCAGCACCATCAAAATCAAAGCACAACGAACTCTGTACACAAGAGATCCACTTTTATGCAAGCACAAAGCCATTGAAATCTGTATGAAGGCTACGTGTGCAATGTGCATGTCTGAAAACATACACGTGTAGACTATGTAACTGTCCAAGGAATGTACATATATATATATATATATAAAGAAAATATATATAATTATACAGATCACTTTTGATGTACGTATGTGTATAATTATCAATCAATCAATCTAAAATGCATGTTCAAATAAAAATGTACAATGCAGTATACAAGCAAAGGCTCTCAGTATTAATTTCATTCTTCCCACCAGGTGGCCTTGAAACAATGCGTTTCACCACCCTAGCGTCCTTTTCCCACGTTTCATAGCTTTCCCGCCGGGCCACTGAAGTTGAAAGCATGACCCTGCGGTCAACAAGTTTTGGCTGCACAATTCTGCCCAGCCGATCTCGACACAGTCCTGGGCACAAATAAATAGGTGTCTGGATTGAATCCTCCGTGCAAATCATCGTTTTGAATTAACAGGTTGGTCACGACTCATGAACATCTAAATCTAGTCCTTCTTGTGGATTTGTTTACTGGTTTGTGGTTAGTTGCGTTTTTTCAGAAAATCTGCGCGCCATCTTGAAGCTACCAACCAGTGCATTTCTTACCATAACTCCCAAACACAATGAGATGATCACGAGCATTCATGAACCGTCACAATGCATGGGATCACCTCCTACCATGCTAATAGGTTACCCAATACGTCAAGACAGGTACAGTCGACGTTCCAAGCAGCAGCGTAGCATGTTCACCCATCCCCCGGCTTATGCAAACACCCCACTGTAAATCTCGAGTCTAAAAGGGAACACAAGCAGAAGTGCGGTGAAGCATTAGTGAAACATCTCAAGTCCAAACAATTGCCAGTTCCGGTCGATTTGACGGTCTCAATCCCCCACCCGGGTCCGCCTGCTCAGGGACATGCGATCGTGGCAATGGCCCACCTCAAACTGCGTGATTGGAATCTGACAAAGTCGGCCCACGGACTACTCTCACTGACCCAAACCAAACCAATTGCGCTTTGTTCCTGGTCTGTGGAAAGGGATCGTTGGTGAAACATTCAACAAGAACTCGCCAGCGCCGCAGGTTTCCTCCATGTCTGGTGCCACTAAGGTGCTCTGCCCTTCGGCGCGGCGCGAGACACGCAGCTCTGCCACAGCAGAACAGGCGAGCAGCGCAGCAAAAACGCGCGCTGCAAATTTCATGACGCACGGTGTGACGAATGGCTGGCTCTGGCAATGCACACTGACACATTGGCAATGTCAAGATCCAATCGCCAGAAGTTGTTTGGATGCAGTTGAAAATAGATGTGAAGAGTGTTGCGTATGATGTTTCATGATGGCCATGTTGCACAGTTTCTGTCGTGAAGAGGACCAAAACACATGAAATGAAGCACCATTCACAGAAGGGTGCTTGCAGCTCTGCAATAGCAAATGCTCAGCGGCAACCAGAAATTATAGACAAATTGGTACAAATTGTAGGTCGGCAGGGGAAAAGGATTCTCATTTCTGCTGGCTTGGCAAACCACAAAGTGCCACAAAGGATCATGATGAATCCACAATCCCAACTGTACAAACCACGCTGGTTATTGCCTGACAATCCTTCCCCAAGAAGAACACAACCGGCAAGAGATCCCAAACAGTGGTAAGGCTAACGTTGCACGTGTCTAAAAGCTCTGTGTATCAAGGCGAACGAAACCCTTGGCAAGAGCTCTGTATGAAATCCTGTGAGAGAACTTGCGCAAGATCAGTTCAAAAAAGTTAAAAGCTCTCGCAGGAGGAATTTAAGATCACGTCGTGTTGGCACAGGATTTCTTAAAGATCTTTGTAAATCTGTGTGGACTTGTATAAGAGTTCTATCAAGAGGACTTGTACAAGATCCCTGTGCAAGAGCTCCGTGTTAGATCTTGTGAAAGAGCGCTTATGCACGACCCCTTGAGAAGATCTCCGTAATAGCTCCCAGAAGATCACTTGTATATTGAAAAAAATGCATGAAGTGCTTGTGACATGCCTGCTCACGAAGTGCATGTTCACGTTTTCACTTCTGAAATGCATGTCGAAAGTCCACAAAAAAGCTGAAGGACGGTATGCTTGCAAAGTTGTTTCTTGTGAATGTTTGCCGAAACGAGGATTCAATCTCGTGATAGAAAGCATGTGTTGTCTTGTTGTTGCTGATTTCACAAGCAATGCGTTGTCAGAAAAGGGGTGTTATTCAGCATATGGAATTCCTGCTCGTGAAAAAGGATCCGTGTGAAAATTGTTGAAACAACACATAAATCAACAAAACAAAATCTCGATTGGATGAGGAAATTGGCGTAAACATCTGCCGATGCTGTCACGTGACGTTGACAACATTTTACCCATCCCTCGTGAATGAACAATGGTGATGAAGACATGGCTCGCTAATCTCCGGACGGCGCAGCTGGTGCTTTTTGATCTTTCTGCAGGGCGAATCACAGGGTGGCTATGCTTAGCTGCAAAAGCTGATGCTTTGCTGCTTGCTGCTCTAGACATGTGCAACTCATGAGTCACGACTTTGTGCGCGGTCATGCGCGCGCACCGAAGGTTAAAATGTTTTGAATTATGGATCTGGAAGCTGGGAAGATTCAAAATTGCTCAAGGCTTTGGCTCTTGCGCCGCCCTGACACTATTCATAGGGTAGCGATTGTTACTTCTGACCCAGTTTCTTCAACAGATCGTCCGTTGCGCGTCCTACGTTCGTCAGGTTGTTCACCAGCATGCTGCCCATCAACGAGCGGATCTGTTCATCCATGCGTTCGAGGCTCCCCAATTCGCTGATAATGTAATCGAAAATGTCTTTCCTGACGCTGCAGTTATCAAAACGCCATCTGGCCTGTGCCATTGGTGATATGACTCTCAGCTCACCCTTGTTCACCCTGTATCCCTTGTGTTCGCATCCTAAAATGGGGAGGAACCTGTGAGACTGCAATCCAAAAAGGGTGAACATCCAGGCGCCACCCGCCGCCAGCATGATTGATAGCATCTTATGGTTTTACCGTTGAATCTTGCAGATCCTGATAGCCCATCTGATACCATTTGTGACATTCCACACCTATACTTCCATACCAAAAGTTCATGGCATTTCGTTGTTATATCATCGTAACAGTGTGAGCCCATGCCCATCCTGTGTGACTCATCGATAACGAACCATTTCAAGGATCCAGCATCGCCCCTAGTTGTCTTTGAAGCATGCATGTTGATGCCCCACAAACGGACGGACCAACATACCTTAACATTTTCTAAAGTTCCGTAAACCCGGGTTTGGTGATGGTTTGAAAGCTGAAAAGAGCTACACCATACCAATACTGCAAGTTGTGTTTTGAATCTGAACTGAAACTTATAAATACATACTCTACACATATCTATATATATATATATTAGAACACCACGTAGAGGAAAGATATCACCACCAGATACCAGGAATCGCACGGGCCAATGGTGAATGATGAATGGTGGCCAATGATGGTTCATAAGTTCATAATGGTAATGAAGGTCAACGATTGTTCACTTCATGGCTAAGAACGCTGAATTGATATCAGTGGTGTGTCATGGTTGATCTTGGCAATCAACGTGGTAACCAGTGCAATAACCAGGAAACAATCATTGAGAGGGACATGTCAACAAGACTGTAGCAATGGTTTGCAATGGTTCATAGTGGCTACATTTTGGTTGACCAACGGCTAATATTGCAAATTCTAATGGTATGTAATGGTTAGTATCAGTTTGTGTTTAAAAATACATGATAATAAACAACAAGGAAAAAGTTCAGAGATTCGCAATAAACCACCAGTATTTCAAGGTACTCACCTGATATGGCAAAGCGGGAGCGTGGCTTTTCATATAATCTGGATATCCTGGTTCCTGACTACAATCTCAGCCACCTTCCAAGAGCATCATGAAACAAAAAGGCGGCTGACGCTGATCCCAAGCATGGCTAAATGGATGAAACACGATGAAACATTAACTAGTATTTCGTTAGCCACTGTGTTGGGTAACTATTCGTAACACTGTGTAACTGCTCGGGATATCCAGCAGCTACTGTAATAAATTCCTATTTTATTGCTTGGTGGATCACCAGCTATTTGTGATAAAACTACGGTGGTTTATCAATATGGATCTTGCATTCACCACCAACCATGATTAACTTTTGTTGCCAACCATTCAATAATCATCGATGACCATCATCACCAACTTATCCGTCAAAGATCAATGATGGCCATTGCTACTGGCAATCACCGACCATCAGCCAGAACCAATCCGGACATGAGTCCTCAATCATGGCGGGTAAGACAAGCTGTCTATCTCAGTCTGATCCATGGATATGTTCACTTGATGGGAAGCAGAAAGCCGGGATGCTATCCATCAGTTGTACTGTAAAACGTTTATGTAAGTGTTTCCCTCGACTCTGAGATGCTTGGAATCAAGATTCTTGTCTTTTTCTGAAGATGCCTGGCACGTGGCAACTTGTAGTGATTCGATCTTCTTGCCCACCTCCAGAGCAATGTCAAATGATGTGCAGCCATCCTACAGCGAGGCCAATGGTGGCTTGGGCACTGCCATTGTTTTGGTTGACAGCACGAGGCACTGCCATGAAATGCCTGCTATTAGAGTCAGAGAGGTAAGCTGAAAATATGCAACCTGAATCAAGAACGAATCAGCAACTGCGGGTAAATATAGTTGAGCACCTCTAGAATAGTTTTAGGCCCTTCCACTCCCCAGCCCCAAACACCGCCAGAGTTTTCGAGAAGCTTTGCCCAACGCTTTAGCAACACTTCAAAGCACTAAGTTGCGTCACTAATGTCCCGACACCAAGCCCCTAGCGGTTGTGCGAATTTGTGTAATCAAACAGTGCTACTCCAAGAGAGATGTTGTTCCTTCTACAAGGGCCTGAAAATACAGAACTGTTTTTGCTTTCACATGTAGCATATCCAACTTTATACTTGAACCATGGCCCGGCACTTTGGTGCGCATTGAGTTTACGACTTCTAATCTAAAAACAGTACCGGACCTTTCAAGGGTATATGTAGTTCATATGTTTTCAAGTTTATTGGCAGCCGCGCGAAGCAATTTGGTAACCACCGGGCTAGCATACCCCTACTAATAGGCGAACAGAGCTCAACATAGCTAACATTGCCGTTCCGATAGCCAACATTGTTCAATGTGGAGCTTCAGTCTCACTGGCAGTTCATAAACGCGGAATTCCTGCAGAGTGCACCCAGCTGAGGCTAAACACCATTTGGGAAGGTTGCCAATCTGAGGTTTCAGTTGGAATCAATGTCATCTCTAGTCAAGTGACGAAACATTACGATCGATCAAAGACCTGAATTTCCAACAAGGAAAACAGTAACTTTCAATCTAGATGGGAATTCACTTTGGCACCAAGGGGTCTCCATTGTTGGTTGGAAAACAATATGGTTGAGCCATCCGTCCATCCATCCGTCCATCCATCCATCCGTCCGTCCATCCATCCGTCCATCCATCCGTCAGTCCATCCATCCGTCCGTCCATCCATCCTTCCATCTGTCCATCCATCCGTCCATCCATCCATCCCTCCATCCATCCATCCGTCCATCCATCCGTCCATCCATCCATCCGTCCGTCCATCCATCCGTCCATCCGTCAGTCCATCCATCCGTCAGTCCATCCATCCCTCCATCCATCCGTCCGTCCATCCATCCGTCCGTCCATCCATCCGTCCGTCCATCCATCCGTCCGTCCATCCATCCATCCGTCCATCCGTCCATCCATCCATCCATCCATCCATCCATCCATCCATCCATCCATCCATCCATCGGTCCATCTCTTGGTATCCATCTCTTCAAATCCGTCTCTACCCCTGCACTCGTCCCCAAGAAGCGCACCCTCAAGGAATCGAGACCCTAACGTCACTGGCTGCCCTTGTAAAGACACACCTGCGATCACCTGGGCATACTGAACTACTGGGAGATCCAATATGCATGAGCCACTATCGGTCAACTGCATCAACTATATTCAATTGTGGGCAAATTTATCGTGAGCTGGATCTACCAGGAATTACTGTTGACAGAATGGTCATTGGGCTGAGTTTACCGGCATCCAAGTAGCCAAGCTGAAACCTGATGCCCAGTGCGCGAAAACTATGAGCTGGGCGATCGCAGGAATTACCAATAAGCATCGTGGTAATTCCCCAATCTGAAGCTATACGACCCGCCACTTGCCAATTCCACTCAAACAACAAATCAGCAACATGTCTGCCAAGCCGCATCGCCAATCACACCAGCATCGGTGACAAAGACCAAATCCACTTGTTCGCGGCTGGCCAACAGAAATTCAAACAAACACCACACTCCTTAGCTCAGGATGTTCAAAGCTACGGTTGCAAACCTGTTGGGTAGGGAGCACTTTTTGGCTGCTTCTTCTCTTTTACTCTGCGTCTGCTACTGCTGCTTGGCCTTGACGAATACAAATAGCATCATGGTCGATGCGTTTTTTACTGAAACTCAACCATTGTGCCAGATTTGAGTCCATAGATGGCTATACCTGCATGGCAACACCTAAAGTGGAAGAAAAAAACATATCAGAAGAAAACAGGAGAGCCTGGAGGGTCACAAATCACTTGTGACAAAACTAATTTGGTCGAGTTTCTCGTAAGAGGCTGCACGTCCTGGCAGGGCTGGACGCCCCCCCCCCATCCGCTTGTTCAAACATGTTTCAATCATGTTCAATCAGGGTTGCATGGTTCGATCTCAAAAACACGTGGTTTACGTACAATTACAACCCGTCATCACCTGCTCTTAACCGGTGCAAAACTGTTGGCCATTGTTAGCCATTGCTATCCGTTACTATTCTTTATTGACCAGTGCAAACCAAGTTAACCAATATGAACCAATACCAAATAGTATCAACAATTATGAACCGTGAAAAATTACGTTTATAATCCATATTGTTCCGACACATGTCAACCAATACAATTACGACACATGTCAACCAATACTCACCCAGGTTTTAGAACCAATGTAATGTAACCAATACAACAGTTTGAACCTTAATAATAACTATCGTTGCGAACCATTCCCCAACCCTCATTCCTGATCTAAGACCATGGCAACTTCCTTTGGGCCGGCAGTGAGCACTCGAGCGAATGCACTACTCATGGGATCAGTGCCCAGTTCGGCTGCGATGTTCCATTGGTTGTTGGCCTGGGTGGAAACATGTCAAGTCACCTGAAATTCCACAAGAATTCCACAACGTTCAGACCCCAACGTGTGGATTCTGTGATCCCAAGTCTTGCTCCAGAACATGAAAACGAGCGCACTGAGTGCTGGGTTATTGCTGTCTGAACGTAAATCGACTCAATCGAACAGCGGCTTCTGGATTGAAACAGCTCAGCCCCAAGGTGGTTCGCATGCCCACTTTCGTCATACATATTCTGGGAATCACATTTGTTCGAGAGCACAGAAGACATCCACAACTGTCAACAACATCATTTACATAGCCAAGCGCCTTTGAAAGACATCTAAAAAAGGGATCATGGTCATGCATCATCGTGTTCCTCCAAGTGGCGAAAGAGCAGATCCAATAAGCCGCGTCGGTCCAAGCAGGACCCTCCTTGGACAACGCATGACAATGGATG
>VSDK01027481.1:4461-46787 GCA_009767595.1 Symbiodinium kawagutii
AGCAGTTGCGTAGCAGAAGTAGCCATGGCTGACCCCTAGACCCACTTAATGTGATTGCCAGTACATGGTAACCATCAAAATGTGTCGTGCTGCAGTGAACAGGTGACAACGTATAGAACCGGCGAGAAGAGGCCCTCCAAGTGGAAAGCCCCCCCCCGCACAGTGACAGCAAGCCTATGTAAGAGCTAGGCATCATTGTAGTGCAAATGTGGCGATGTGACAACCTAACTGCCGGGCTTGAGCTGAGAGCCAGATTCTGCGAGGAGCATGTTGAAAGTGACCATGTGCCTCAGGCATTGTTCGTGTTACAGGTTGACTTCGTTGACGACGAGTTCTCCGTTTGTTCTTTTTCTTTTTGGCTGTACTCTGGGGTGGTTGGTGTTGGGTTAATGCCCAGCGAGGTCTGCAAAAATTTGCGCTCAGGGCTTTGCGTGTGAGTTTTGCCCACCGCCGGAACGACTTCAGCTGTTTGACTGTAGCCGTTTACCCTAGACCTACGGGCTCGGCCGCGCATGGAACTCGCCCGTGCCTCCCTCTACAACACACAACAGATGGGCCCTCGGTCCTTGACAAAGTCATTGAATGGGTAAGAGCTCTGGTTCTATGTACCTTCGGACGAGGAGCTCTTCACCTTCTTCCTTTCTGGCTTTTCCAAGCCTTTCAGTTCAGTTTAAGACGTCCTGCAGGTCTGACCTTATGGAAACTCGGGGAAGAAGACACTCTCTTGCTACTTGCCCTGCTGTGGCGTGTGGCCATCTCTCACCTATTTAGGTGATTTGTGGCTACCGCTTCCAGGTAACAAGGACTCTTGTTTTGGCACATGCCGAAAAGGTAGGTACTCTGCAAAAATTTCCGATACCATACACTTGCCCTTGTCATTACCCTAGAGAGTGTGTACTTGCTTCCGCGTGCCCAACTTCACCCGCTCGCGCAAGTTCTCCGGTTTTGAATCGACATTGGCAAGGGCATGGCTACAGTCCCATGCACCTTCCATCGCATGAAGGCCGGGACTCCCTCTGAGCCCGTGCTCCTGGCCGTAGGAAACGATCCTCTGCAGTTTGGTATTGAGATCTTTCAGGCAATGCCCGCTGGCCCATGTGACTTTCAATCGGGGAGGAACAGGCTGGGTATTATCTTTTCGAGGTTCAATTCGACCTTGACAGGGCATCTTCGCCGCCGGGTGTCCTCAACGGTGACGAGCTTTACAAGCGAATGAAACCGATGATCAAAGCAGCGGCATGACCGCAGCAAGGGTTGAGACACCTCGACAAGGCGCTGAACCTACCAGGTTTCACACCCTGGCCTCACCAGTAAGTAGTAGCTCCGGCGAAACTGACCGTTTGGCCTTTGTGTGAAACAAGGTTGGTTCGCCCCTTGACGGTATCTCCCCAACCTCTGGGCAACGTAAGCAACGTAAACCCACAACTCATTAGCCTTCAAAGAGGCCACCATGGAGGCTACGCTTCCTTGTTGGTTAACTTCGAGGTCTTCAACTTGCTTGCTCTTTCAGGCTATCAAACTGAGCAAGCCATCGCCACGTCTCACGTGGTTCGCTAATAAGATTTCTGGAAACTCACATTGAAGCTTTGCCAATGACAAATGTTGCATGGCAGCTTAGCTTGCGGCACTACGATTACCGGCCTATCCAGAGATAGTGATGTGCTGGGTGTGATGGCTATGCTAGCTATCACAATACTCTGCCATGACTTGCTACGTGTTTTTCACTAGATTTTCGAAGAGAACGTGAGACGGGGAATTCATTGCATGTACATAATTTTCGCAGTCTGTTGCCACGCTTCGTTTGCTTCCAATCTTCACTGCTTCGAAGCTTCGTCTGTTTCACTCAGTTTCACTTTGTTTCACCTGGTTTCACAGCTTCTTATCGACCTTAGCTTAGTGCTACCAAGGCGATGCAAGCGAGCAAAAAAAAAGTCGATCTCGCGGTAGAGTTATCCCCGCCGCTTTCTTGCCTCCATTCGACGAAAATTGTGCTGGGTAACATAGTTGTCGCTCTTATACATGTCTTGATCTTCCGGAAATTGCACGTGTGGAAAATAGTCACGTTTGAGCTGATTGAAGTGATTAACGAAATTGTGACGATCCTCCTTGGGCAGATTGGCTCTTGGGATGGCTGCGATCCCTCCATTACATGGGCATTTCTGCTCTCCTTTGACCCATTCTTGAAATTGTTCTTTCGGGACATTGGGCACTTTAAAGTCCGAAGCGAAAATGGGTCCAAACAGGCCCCGGGAGGTAGTGGGGGCTATTTTGGGGTGAGAGAGATATTGCCAAATGCTGCTAAGGAGTCGGTCATCCAGTAGACCACATGTGCGTTGCCTGTGATGGAGGGTGTCTGGATCTGCTACTAAGTTGAACGGAGCCGGGGTCTGGCAATGTTCTGACCGGATCTTGCCATCTGCCGGCATAGCTTTAGGGGGAACTCTGGCCTGGATTGAGAAGCGGACAGAGTCATGTGAAGGCAAGAGCTTGGCAGCCATGTGGACGTGGAGAAAACCTTCGACAAAAAGAGCATCAAAGCCAACTAACGGGTCAAGTCGGGCAAGATCAGCAGGGATCACGCCTGTAGCAATCTCCAGGGTGTGACCAACTGAGTTGGCATCGCTACTCGTGGTGACAAATTGCTGCTGTAAGTTGAGCGAGACCTGTTTGGTAGACAGACTGGTGGAAAGAAGCTTCACAAAACCGACCGGGAAGTACACGTGCAACTTGCTCCATGGGAGAGTACTGAACCGGAGCTTGTCGACTGTAGCTCCTGGGGTTTTGATAGATATAAAGCAATCGGTGTCCTTGTCTGCACCAACCGTAGTCCCGTCCAAACGCTGTGTGAGGTCCTGGAAGCCACGGAGAGTTTCACTGAGCAGGCATTGTTGCCAGTACGTCTCCGAGTGGAAAGGGAGCCATTGGTTTCGATGTGCCTGCATCAATCTGTGGTTTTCAGGGACTTGGGAGAAGAAGCTGGCCAAGAATGCTGCCGCATTTGCAATGGTGAAATTGACTGCTTGCTGGAGAATATCAGGCAGAGAGGTGATGATGTCAGGAGGACTGACGCCTTGACCTAGTGCTCGAAGAGCAGTTCGAAAGACGTGCATCCTATAGAGGCTGCCAAAGAACTGGCAGTCGCAACGGACGCAAGCAAGCGGCCAGCTGTCACCTAAGTTAGCGAGATGACCTAGGTCTACCATTACGCTCGAAGGTCGAGGAGGGATGGGGAGGCCCATCGCTTCGTCGTCATTTGTATCTGCTGCAGGCGCAGCAAGGGGTGACTGACGTCGGAGTGAGCGAGTGATACTCGCGACTATTGATTTTCTAGCTCGATCCATGGCTTTTTGATCATCGCTTTCAATCACGGGTTCGTCATCGCTCTGGGGGGGAGAAGGCACAGGCGGCGGGGGTTGTTGGGTTTCCTCATCTGACGATTGAACATCGATGACAGAGATTTTGTTGGCCGATCGGCTGGGGGGACGGGGAGGGGGAGTGCGGGAGCGTGTTCTCCACACTCGCTCTGTTGTAGCAGGTTCTGGCCGAGTAATTTGGCGGTGTTTATGAGCCCATTGGGGCATTTGATGCGGTGGGATCTGAGGGGGCAGAAATTTCATGTGTGGCAACTAAGTTGCGGTGGCGGGGCTCAGCCCGCCAGCTGCCATAAAAATGTTTTTTGCCGAGTGACCAGGCAACATGCGACTGACTTTCATTGCTGGACATTTGTTTATGCCAAAACTGGTGGTGCAGTATCCAACCAGCGGCAGTAGGAATGACAATCCACTCCGGGGTTCGAGAGTTGTCTCGCCCATACGCCCATAGGAGATGCCCTTTTTCATGCTGTTGTGGGTAGTACTTACTCCGTTCAGGCCACTTGTGGATATGTCTATCTGCTAATGCATAGAAGTCAGCTAACATCAGGTGGTAGCGCTCGGTTGTATACTTGGGGGTAGCCACTTCAGGTGCTCCAGTTTTGGGTGTAGTGAAACAGAAACAAAGGCCAAAAGCGAGTGGCAGGTGGTCACCACCTATGTGATTTCCTTGCATGAGATGGTCGGTGGCCTGAGGGGCAAAGGCGGTGGGATCAACCTCTCCATATGTGTCCAGGAGCTGGTGGCGGTTTGATTTGATGAAACTGACCCCGTGCACGAGAGTGCTGAGCACTTGCATGACTCCAGGGAGACCTCGCATGTCGAGTGGGGCAATCATTGTTGTGATAGCTTGCGCACGTGTCAGGCCGACGCAAGCTCTGGTATAGGCTTCAATATGGTCTTCACGGTCTCCATCATGGCTACTGCTCAGGAAATTGACGCCGGTTTGGAAGCAAAGGCCCGTATGGCAAGTGGCACCTGCAAGTGTGATTACAGTATCCACCCGCAGTGGGACATCACGTCCATTTGGCTTGCGGGGCACTGGCCGCGCACCATGAAGGTTACTCTTGAGCCCCAGTCGGTTGGTAAGCGCTAAAAGCCCAGGTGTAGCATTGGCTACGTTGTCATCTTTAGCATCATATGGGGGGAGTTTCGCGTGCTGGTCCATTACTGCCTTCCAGACCTGGCGACTGGCTTCTGCGGAAATGATGTTATCGTATTCTCGTGGGTCAGTCCAGGTACGGTTACCTTTGGTAGATTTATCATGGTCCCAATGTATATACTTGAAGCCCGTTGGTTGCTCATAATCCTGCCGTCGAGTCCCTGTGCCAATGGAGTAGCCCTGAGCTGAATCTCTACAGAGCATCGGGTATTGCACTGCGATGACTGGTTCATACACTTGTTGGGGGACTCTGGAGCTTGTAGGCAAGATCAGGGACCAGTGATGGCTTCCAGCAAGGCCAGCGGCTTCCATCGTGTTGGTAGCCGTGTCGATGTCAAAGGGAGAGCCAGGCATGGCTGTTAACAGACTGATGGCGAGCAGGACTCCAATAGGAGTGTCGGTTCGAATTTTCTGCAAATCAGGACTATATTCATTGATCCATAGGTATACGTCAAAGGCTCGACGTGCAGGGTCAGGCGGACCTTGCATGAAGGTCACACGGATAACCCGAGTTGGGGAGAAGAGACAGTTTGTTCGGGGGATCCATTCGCCAGGCTGCAATGATGTCTTGGAATTCCAAAGAGAGGCTATGTTCGAATATTTGTCCGATGGTATGCTGAGTGTGAATGAGCTGGCTAAACGCAGCAGCAAGGCATCGGGGTTCGGTCCATTTGTGGTCTCCGCGGAGGCCTATTTTGGATGTTGTGATTCGCCTTCGGATGGCTTGCGTGGTTTTAGACTTGTCTTCCATACTACCCTGCCCCTGATGAACATCCCTTACTTCAACTAGGAGGCACCCTGGATTGGGAACTGCCTGTGCATGGGCACTTTTGACGTCGCCCTGCTGTTGCGCCTCTTCGTGAACGCAGACAGAGCTGGCCCGAAGGTGGTTCGCGAGGTCCTGTTTGTAGTTATCGATGGCTCTGTCTGCAACACCAGTGGTACAGATCAGGACTTTGGCGCGTCGAACCGACTCTTCACATTTGTCCACACAGACGTCGATGTATGCCGGTCGGTCTGCTTTGGAAGAGGCGGTGACTGACACTACCCGGACAAGGAGCTTACGTTGAAGTGGTGAAAGTTGCATCCGCTGAATCATGGAGGCGAGCGCTTCCCCTGCAGGGTTTTCTTTGTGGATAACTGTGATTTTGGCATGGGAGATAGTGAGAGAGAGCCAAACAAGCAGGTAGGCGAGGGATGTAGTTTTGCCAGCGCCAAATACACCTTCGACTGCCAGGTCAGATCTGCAAGACTTCAGAGACATAATAAGTGCAGCGGTGAATGACACAAAGTGCCCGGCATCATTGTCGGCTTCTTGAATCAACTGGTGTGCAAACCGTGGTGCCTGTGGGAGATAGGTCTCTGCCGCGCCAGTGGCCAAAAGCTGGGTAAGCTGGTGCAGGCTTCGCAGAAGATCTTCTTTGTGTCGTACATGGAAAGTGGGTGTGTCAACCGGATGAGTAATTCCGAACTGTATTGGACGATGTTGGAGTGGCATGGCAGCAAGGCGTGCTAAATGCGCGCCGGGGATGGTGGACCCAACAAGTTCCATGCGAGTGATGCTCAAGAGCGCAGGCTGCTTTAGGTTAGCCAGCTCAGCTGGGAGGCCAAAAGGGAAGTCCTGGTCCTCCCGCATGCCCATGTCCATCGGGCAAGGGACCACAGCGATGTGCCATGATCTCGCTTTGGCTCGTCTGGCAAGCAGATCCTCATGGCTTTCTTTGAGCTTTTTGCGCTTAGGCACTATCTGTTGTTGTAAGACGAGGAGAAGAAGAGAGAAGGGGTTCCCTAAGTAGGTCCCCCCTTCTCCCATTCTTTGGCACTGCAAATGCAAGGCATTGCCGCTCATCGCACCAAACTGGACAGAGTTACCATCCGCTCGATAGTCGGCAAGATGATCCGTGCCCCATGCTTTTTGAGAGAAGAGCGCTGGGCTGGAGTGAGGGTCAGAGAACTCCAAGTCAAACTCATGCATGGAGTATGTACTAAGGGCATAAGGGCGGAGGGTGGCCTTCGCTGCTTTATGCTGCAAGTTCGGGTTTATTTTAGGAATGGCGTACTTGGCATCATTGAATGATTTGTACGAAACTTGCGGTAGATAGATGTACAACATTACGAGCAGTTCTCGTACTGGGATTAACTCGAGTTGCTGTCTTACTAAGCTGGTAAGCCAATCCGATGCGCGTGGGTCATACTTGCTGTCCAAATGGATGACAACTTCTTCAAGTAGAGCGCGATGCAGTGTGTCCATCGAGTCAAGAGCAGGGCTTGTAAGGGCATTGGCTGCTGCTAAAAGTGCTTCATCGCTATACCCTAGGCACTGAAGCAACGGCGCATACGTGGATGTCAACAAAAATCGGGACCAGGAAAGGAGTCGCAAAGGTGCGTGAATGCGGACTTCATATGGACGCATATGTGGCACTGTGCAGAGCAGTCGGTTCAATTGCACTGCTCCGAGAGGCAGATCTTCATCCAAAAGATGGGCATAATCATGGTAAGAATGCCCCATCGATCGTGGCTTCCCCGCAATATAGGTGATCCTGAGGTTCTGTTGGAGCAGGGGCAACAGAGATTCCGGGTGCCAAAAGCAGAGGGCGTCTTCTTTGAGGTGGACGAGACTGACCTGGTGTTTGGGAACCGAGATGCACCAAGGCTGGGATCATACTGGGCGCCATAGCTATAGCTCTGGCTCTGAGGCGCACCGAGAGTCCGTGCAAGTGGGCAACACAGGCAAGGGTGGTGGCAGCATAGCTCCCTGCAGAGAATCCTCGAATGTAAATGCAAAGACTTGAGGCTGGTTGAGCAACCAGGGTGTTCTTCGGAGGATTGGTTAAGAAAGGGGCGATCGTTGAGAGAGCGCCTTGGATGTGGAGAGATTTGAGCTGCCAATGGAGCCCAGCCAAGTAGGCTTGATGCGGCTCATGTCGATGAGCAGGCACTGCAGCAGCACTTTTGACAACCAGGACAGAGCGTACCAGAATATCCAGTGCACTGACTCCTCCTACACTTTCCCAAATGGTTTCAACCTTGTGTGTGTTAAGCATAAGCGTGGTGATTTCATGAAGTGCTACACTTGCTCCACGAGCAAGCGCTAGCAAAGGTTGAGCCTGTTGGTTAGCTAGTGGGAGGACCTGGTCCACTGGACAGAGTGTAGGCCCATAGACCGTAAGGTCACCGTCCACCGAGCAGTTGCTTAAGGTGAGATGAGGTGTCTCTCGCAAACCTAGTGGACGACTTCCCAAGCCGAGGCAGTCCACATAGACGTCTTCAAGGGGCTCAGTGGAAGCAGTGGCCAGGAGGGCGGTAATTTCATCCATCAAAATGAGCAGCATAATTTGCTGCACATTGGCAAGAATTCGCTCTTGAGGTGGTAGGGCAAGGAAGGTGTCCAGAGCTTTTGACCCATGCTCATCATGGCAGAGGAGGGCGAGTATGTTGACCGTAGAGGGCCGAGTTGAATCAAGAGAGTCGAGGTCAAGAAAACCTTTGGACACAGCGGGATGTTGTTGGGCTCGAGGGAGCAAATCGTCCTGTAGACTTTGCCTTACTGAGCTGTGGATACTGCTCATGCATTCGGACAGAGCCTCTTGCATTTCTTCGTCATCCGTGGGGACTTCCTGGATTTCCTCTGCTTCCGGCTCGGAGTCAATGGCCATTGGGGTCGGCTGCTCACTGATCTCACCAACACCTGGCAGTGTTTGCGGCGCCGACGGCACATCAACAGGGCCCGCACTGGGTGGGGCGCTTTGGGAGTATTTGTTTACGCTGCATGGATGCTGCGCAGCAAACGGGAGTTGAAGGTAGAGATCAGGTCGAGTCACCTCAGGCATATGCCGTTGTGTCCAACGTAGCAACAGCGCAGCCCGAATGCGAGGAGTTAGCAGGCTTCGGTGCACGGTCCCTTGCCAGAGCATGCCTCCAGCAGGTTGCCATTTTCGAGTGTGGAGAGCTGCATGAAGGGAATTGGGACCATCTTGCACGCCATGGAGACAGACCGCCAGTGGCTCCCCCCCGTCGGACGCTTGGGTCTCAAGACTCTTGGCAGCATCAGCCTTAGCTGTCCCGTAGCTATGAAGGATGGCAGGTCGGAGAAATCCCTGCTGACAGCGGGGCTCTTGAAACATACCCTTTCCCGGGAGAGACATTGCTTTGACAGTTCCTTCCAATTGCGGGAGGAGCGAGAGAGCTGCCTGTTCAAAGGTGGCCCGTGCCCATCGTGTAAGAGATGGCTGTCTATGCTGCCCAAGTGGGCTGAGGTTTGCAGGATGAGCAAATTTCCTCCACCGGGGCTTAGTCTCGTCATGTATGAGCTCTGGGACGGGCCAGTATGCTTTGAAACAAAATTCGCCATAAAGGGCCCATGCTGTGCACTGGTCAAAAGCCGAAGTGGCTACTGCACCTAGTAAAGGCGTGAGAAAAAGGCCGCTTTGAAGGGCTTTAGTAGGATTGGTTGGTGGCCGGGAGCTTTGCACGAAGGTAAGCCGTCTGGCGCGAAGGGCTACTGATAGCTCTTGGGCTGATGCCATAGGCGGTGTGCGTGGCTGCTGGTCTCCGAGGGAGATTACCATGCCTGCGTTGAGTTCGTAATGACTTTCAATAACAAGTAACATGGTGAGCCTACGCGTGTCCGTTCGACCTGCAAGCCTGTCAGCAGTAGGTTGTTGCTCGGCTAAAATCGCCAGCTCTTGGACATCAAACAAAGAGAGCGGGACACAATCATTATCTATGAGGACGATGTTTGGCCCTGGATACAGGAAACGAGCAGCCTCCAACACAAAAGTGCCGGCCCAGATATAGGGAACTTCGGCCAAGCCACTGCATTCGTCCGCTGTGATCCAAATCAGATCCACGGTTTCTCCAGCTGGGCTTACTTGGGCCCTTCGGCTGTGCCACCAGGGCGCAAAGTATTTCCAGTGCGGCACGAGCGAAGGGTGTCGATTGTCAACCATAAGATACACAGTAGTTGTGTTTAAGAAAGTAGTTTGATACTCGAGAAGACATGTGAATAGCTTCTCATGGTCGACACCTGGCACTGTAGAGGTGGCAGGATATGTGTCAGCAGGGGCCGACGGTCGGCTGACCACGTCACCCAGAACAGTATCATAGGCAGGAGTGCCATATGCGGTCTGGTCCAAGCCGAGTGCTGGTGATACAGTTTTGGTGCTGCCTATCAGAGAAACTAATTCTTGATGTACCAGTGACATATTGAAGTCTCCGGGGTCATTTCCAGTCCATGCCGCTCCCGGTAATGGGGGGAACCACCCCGTGGGAGCATCTGGGTCGACATGATGGGATGCCGAGAGAGGGGGCAAATTGCATGGGCTGGGATCATTCGGCGTGTCGTCGTCATCCAAATCTGTGGCGGGAGCCAAGGCTGCAAACTGTCCACCACTGATGACAGGTGGCGGCATGAAGGCTCTTGTACTGTCTGGGCACGGGTGTGTTCCAAGTCCCATGCAGGACGGACCGACAGTTTGATTCTAATGGCTCTAACTGGACAGCAAGGCAGGAGATACTCCAAGTGGAGGAACTCAAGCGTCAGCCGTACCAAGTGAGCCTTGTTGTAGGGCAGGCAGGGAACACCGCTAGAGGGACTCCAAGTGGAGAAACTCAAGCGATAGTTACCCTTGCTGTAGGCAATGGGTGGTGCACAAATGCGATGATGACACTAAAGGAGACAATTGAAAGGGAATTGCGATACAGGAGATACTCCAAGTGGAGGAAATCCGGCGTCAGCAATTGTGAAAGATAGCTCTGATATGGTGTGGAGTGACGGAAAGGGCCAATTGGAACAAAGGGCCACTGGATGGCTTACGTAGAGTGGATTGAATCAAGGGATGAGCCGATGATAATAGGCACTCGAAGCCACGGAGCAGAAGGTGCCACAAGTGTAGCACCTCCTGCCCCAGTGGAGGGAGGCAACTGTTGAGGGCAGTGGAAGAAGGAGGGAGTCCGATGCAGAGGATCCCTCAAGTGAGGGATTGCAAGCAGCAGGTTGGGAGTGAGGCGGAGATAGAATCAGAGGGAGGGTGAAGGGAGAGGGGGGTGCAGCTGCGTACTGTAGTGTCACTTGAGCCGAGAGAGGAAAGCGGCAAGACAAACAAAACCCAAACACGAATGTGACAGCGTGGCGTCCAACAGTTGTTTACTGGGATGAACTAGATAGTCTAAGTTGAGTGCGAACTGTTCAGGCTACCCAAGCCCCCTTTTTGGGTTCCGCGAGACAGTCAGGAAAGGCAGCCATTGCTAGAACTGTCGAAACTCAGTGTAGTCACCCCCGTAGAGGATGATACTCATGACTTTCCGGGCTGCCAGCATGACGGTTAGCTGGGATGCGTGGTCGATTGCAGGTGAGGAGGGCCATAGACGCCTACATCTTCTGCATGAGTTTCGGTGGCCGAAAGTAATTGCACCAGGGCTTCAGATTCATCAATGCGTACAGCAGCCTCAGTAAGTATGCAGAATGCCTGTTGGTGTGGCATTGTGCGGGCCAGAGTCCGAGCTTCCTCCAGCAACTCTTTAACTCGGAGAAGGGTAGTGCGGCTCACGCGGGCCACCGTGGCAGGGTCACGCTCGCTAGTACGAAAGCCGGCAGGCAATGGCGGAGCTCCTGGCTGCACTAAGGCAACAGGCCGTAGCTCCATATTTAGATAGGTCCAGTTGCTAGAAACAGCAATGATGTCATACCGCTTGGGCAACTGTCGCAAGTATTCTCCAAAATGGGCATCAATATGTATAGCCATTCGAGCAGCGGAGTTGGGGCTGTATCCACTAACGGTGACTCCGCTCTCATGAACAAGGACTACTCCTGTTGCCGTATCGAAAGGGTGGAGTGTTCTGGCACCTCTGGTGATCGTGAGGCCTTGATAGAGACGGTCAGGGGTTTGAGGTCTTCCCCAGCCATGTGGGGGTTGCATGTCATGTAAGCTTCTGGCCGCCAGGTGTGCGTCGATACATACTCCACTACATGATGGACGAGGCCAGAATCTGGCCTCGTCCATCATGTAGTGGAGTATGTATCGACGCACACCTGTATGTTCCCCGAACTTGAGTTGACATTCAATGCGAAGGAAGGGGAACCCATCGCATAAAGGATGGAGGACTTCTGTTACTGCTACTGAAATGTCAAAGTGACGGCTCTGATCGCTAAATTCAAGATTCCAGAGCGGGGGATCGCCATCTTCAAAGAAGCGTAGAGGCTCATCAGGGGCTGCGCGCGCTGGCTCCATGGCTGACAATTGACCGAAGGGAAAGTGCCACTGAGAGTTGTTTATACCTATACGGGCAGCAACTGGGTAGTTTCGAAGCAGCAATGGCACTGTAGCCAGTGGTAATGGTTCAACAGGTCCATCAGGGTAAGCAGGAAACCAAAGGCTTAAGAGCAGCAGAGCCAAGCCAGAAGTGCGGGATAAGATGGTCTTGCGCCTGTGCAAAAAGCGAGGGATCAGCTGAGGGGTTGCGATCAATGCGTTGCCATCGGAGAAGAGTGAACGCGCGCAATGGTGCTGATGCCCGAATGCGCTGAAGTTGATCCTCTAATAAAGCCAGCCGTAAGTACACTATGTGGGTCATGTGGATGCGATTACCTTGAAAGCAGAAGTGCTGGAGGTCAACACCAATTGCCCATCAGTACTTTGCAGTGTTTGTGGCAATGCAATGGTCCTTCGTCGAGATGCACCCAGGCATGACCTTTGCAACTGCAATTCCTTGAAGGTTTGGCAGGAGAGATAGGGTCCCTTGGTCAAAGGTGCACCTTGCCCATCGCGTAAGTGACGGTTGACGATTGCACCCTCTGGTAGCAAGGTGAGTGGAGCTAGCATGTCGAGCCACTGAACAGGTTCAGAACTCGATGCGGCTACAGTCTGAGAAGACGATTCAGTGTGCTTGACGGCAGGGATGGGCCAATACCGATCGATGCAAAAAAGGTTAAGTAGAGCCCATGCATGCGTCAAGTCCAGTGCAGTTTTTGGCACAGTGCCTAGCAAAGGCGTGTAGACCAGGCCTGAGAGTGCAGCAGCCGTTGGATTGGGGGGTGCAGCCGTACTGGCAAGGTACTTCTTGCGAGAGTCTAGCAAGCGCTGTTCCCATTCTTCTGCACTTCTATTATGGGTGTCATAGTCAGGAGGATAAGAAGTGCCAACCGAGATAACCAGCCCTGCATTCAGATCGAAGTGCGGTTCGGTAAAAAGCAACATCCTGTGCGAGTGGCAGGTTGGCGTCTTCCCAATTCAGCGTCCATAGATGGTTGAGTGTCAGCAAGCTTAACCAGTTCTTCTATCTCAAAAAGAGTAAGTGGAACGCTATCATTATCAATAAGAGCAATGTGAGTGTGGGGGTACATGAGTCGAGCTATCTCCAAGACAAAGGTACCTGCCCAAACATAAGGCACCGTGTCCAGTCCCGTTGCTTCGTTTGCCTGTATCCATGCCACACCGACTGTTTCCAAAGAGCTGGCGCCTGCTATACCACCAGGGAGCAAAGGCTGGCCAATGGCCCACAGCCTCCGGCGCCCGAGTATCGACCATAAGGTACACTATCTTGTTCTGTGTGAAGGTGACTGAGTGAGGCGTCAGGGTCTTGGCAAGCTTGGTGAACAAACGAAGGACCTGAGTCCACTGGTAGCATAAGTGGAGGCAGGTACAGGAGAGTCTGCCACAATATCAGCAGTACGACACTCTCTAGGCAGACTATGCGCATCGACCGAGTCAAGGCCAAACGGTGTGCTGAGGCGAGTTGTTTTGGCACGGCAGTCTCTCAGGTGTCGCTGGAGGAAAGGAAGG
Source organism: Symbiodinium kawagutii (assembly GCA_009767595.1). NCBI lineage: Eukaryota > Dinophyceae > Suessiales > Symbiodiniaceae > Symbiodinium > Symbiodinium kawagutii. The sequence goes on from VSDK01027481.1 coordinate 17,775, forward strand.
TGCTCTTCCGTGACGCCAGAGCAGATCCAAGTATCAAAGCCCTGACCTGTGAGCCATTGGGCAGGATGGCCATCAAACTGAATAGCCTGCAAAGGTGGGCCTACAGCAAGTCGTGGACTGTCGACAAGGCCGTCATCGCATTGCGTAGAATCAGATGGCTCATCAAGCATGCCGAAGCGGTTAGAGGTCGGAATGGCCATGCAGGAAGCAGAGGCAAGGATGTGGTAAGGGGCCGAAGGTCCCTTCCTCGACCAAGCCGTGCAAAAGGAAGCAAAGGGGAGAGCCTGGGGGGAACAGGAGTCACGAGTGACAGGCCGGAGGCCCCTCCCACGGACACCAGGTGCAGGGAAGAAGGGAGAAGGTGAGAGAAAAAGGCAAAGGAAAGAAGGGAGAGAGCGCGGCCCTGAAAGTGATCTTAAGTGTGACGTCATGAGTGCTGTAATCGTTGGTTGACCTCTAAAATCACACGTAGTTGGTAGACTTTGAACTCCGGGACACAGGAGGTATCATCCTCTTTTGAGACATTATGTGATAGAGCCAGGTCTCTGATCGTGATGTGACAATGCGTGGTTGCTTGTAAAACAGCTGTCAAGTAACCGAGCGCCGCTTGAGCCAAACGGCAAGTCGTACTAACATGATTGGCATCTGGGTGCCGACTTGAGTATGCCAGCGTATGTTCGATTGGCTGGAAGGAAAAGCATGGTACCAATGGCAGCGTCTTAGTCTATGGCTGCCACCCACTACCTACGACCCTCAAGAACACGACATGGGAATCAGGGCTGAGAGGAAAGGCGGCATGCAAAATTAGATACTGGGGAAGCCCTGCTGCCTCCTTAGTACTTTTTGAAACAGCCGGCACTGCATCTGCTTGACCCTGTACCGCAAAGCGGCAGCAGAATTTAAAAAATAATAACACCCTGATCCTCCGCCAATGCTAGGTCTGAAGCTGTCCGTCAAACGCGCCATTGATAGGGTGATCGAAGATGCAAGGTTGACACAAGTGAAATGCCCAGGTCAGGAAGTATTCACAACGTAACAAGAAAATGAGAGGATACCTTCCCATTACATCTCTGGCTGAATAGGGGACTTCCAACTAGTTCAGACAGTGGAATGACTAGGCGGACGCTCAGGAAGGTGCGGATCATCCTCACACTCCGGGGCCGCGAGGTAAGCTAATTGCAGCATGTTTGACAAAGCTTGTATGCGGCCTGAGCAATGGTTAAGAGCAGTTGTCAACTCTTCGTAGGCTTGATCAGTGGGTACTAATCGTTGGGCTTCTTCCAAGTGTGTTGCCAGCTCATTGATGCCCGTGATGACAGCACAGTCAATGGTTGAGGAATATCGAAGTCCTCGAGCATTGGGGCCCTCTTGAATCGCTGTGGAGGCAGGGCCGATCTCGTGAACCGGTGGCAGCAGCACAGGTTTGCTATCAAGGACCATGCGGGCATGTCCAGACTTGACCTCATGATCGGAGAAAATGTGATCCCACCGGCCAAGAAAGGAAGCCAGGTGGTAGTTGAGATGAATAGCCAGTCTCCACGCAGCATTGCTAGAATGAGCTCCTAAGATGACGCCGGAGGTGTGAATAAGGAGAGTCATTTTGGTCGTGTCAAAGAGGTAAATATATTCCCTGCGAAAGTCCGTCAGATACAGGGCTTGCAGAATGGGATCGATATTGATCAAAGGCCCCCACTCAGGCGCGTTGGTGCCCATGTCCTCATTGACTCGTAGCCGATGAGTTGTAGTGTAATATCGGATGTAAGTGCTCTGCCTCTCATGAGGGCCTTCAGCATTAATGACGGCTTCCTGTGTACGGCGGACAAGGACTTCAAGTGTGTAGAGCTTGATGCCATGCAGGGAGCGTATGTGCATATTGGTCAACACCAACCCATTCACGATTGCCACGAAGGTAAACATGTTCAACCTGGTCCGGGGCAAGCTCCGAGTCTGCAGAAGTCGCCATGGCTTCGCTGAAGGATCACCAAGTGAGAACTGAAGTGAATTTTATCGATAGCGGTAAGTGATCTGACACCGAGCAACAGGACTGAGTCCGGAGGACCAAGACCTGAGCAGGGCAGAGAGAAGTGCCATGATTGCCTCAAAAAAGCTGCTTTGGTGAGCGTAGATCCCAACTAAGACAGATTTGTATGCGTGCTGGGAAGTAGTGTCCTGAGCATGATATCATGAGCACGATGTGTGTCATGAGCTGCTGAGCCAAAATGAAGACCGTATAGCACAGAACAAATGCACGGAAGTAGGCTGCAGTTGCCGGATCATGACCATGTTTATGAGTCTTGCGTGAGCAGTTGCTGACACTGAAACAGAGGTTTTCATCGGCCTTGTTTGGATACTGCTGCACTATCGTCTGGTGAGCCCTACTTAGAGAGAGCTAACAAAAAGCTTTCAGAGCAAGCGGCAGTGAAGATCTGAACTGGGCCCATTGAGATGTCAATCCAGCTGCGGCCCCTGGCATCTAAGATCCCAACATCGGCTTCAAATTCAAGGAGGAGAGCGGCCACCTGCAAGTGGCCTCTTCCACTGGCAAAGTGGAGCGATGTTTCTTGACCATACCACCACTGTCGCTGATTCTCATAAGTGGTGACCTTGGAGTGTGTGAGGAGTGGAGAGCGCAAATTCACATCTGCTGCACACATAAGAAGACTCATGGTCATTTCCGCATGTCCATAGTAAGCAGCGGTTTGGAGCCGGGTATAGCCATGGTCATCGAGATGATCAATTGCAGCTCCAGCTTCACAAAGCATATGCAAAATGGAGGTACTTTCGGACTCACCTAAATACGAGCGGATAGTGAGGTGCAGCAGGTTGGCATGATTGGGCTTGTCATCAGTTTGAGGCAGTGCTTTGGCAACAAGCAAAGTTTCGACAATGAGCTCCGTGGCTTCGTCATCTTCTCGATGGCGATCTAAAAGCGTCATAGCCAGTGGGGTACTGCCCTCATGACTGAAATTTGGGTTGGTCTTGGATTGTAAAGCCTGTTTGACTTCAGTAAGCAGGCCTAACTCGACTACGCTAAGTAGATAGCTAACCTCGGTCGTGTCGTAAGCATTGAAGGGGTGCAACACTGCTGTGACTTCAGTAATTTCTTCTGGGATATCTCCTTCCAAAAGGTAATCTGTATGTCGAGCTAGCAATGAGACACACTGGGGGGGATGAGGTTGACATTGTTGGCCTCTGCCGATGGTTTGAGTAATCCTCTCTGTGGCATTCCATCCTTTGTTTTGTGGTGCTTCAAAAAGAAGGTTCCCAGCAATATTGAAGACCTTGATGGTATAGGGACGGTCCTGCTCCGCTAGAAAATTGCGTAACTCCATAGTAGGCGCTGCAGAGATGCGGCGCGACGACCGGTGGCTTCCTAGTAGAGCGACCCTAGTAGCGATGCGGAGCCCGAAGGGCCACGTCTCGAACAAGGGTGCCTGAGCCAAGCTATGAAGGACATCGCTGAGAATCAAGCATGAGAATGCAGAAGAGAATGCACTGTGAGCAAATGTGGCGAAGCAAAGCCTGGTTATTGAGGAGCTCACGCTATGTAACTCATTGAAAGCTTCGCAAAGGACAGAGCGAAACAAAAAAGTTTTTGTGACTGAGGTGCCACTGCGAGATGCTCAGGTCCAGAGCGGCCCGCTGTGAAATTAAAAAATGTGGCCCTGAAGGGCTGAAAACGCACTGTGCAAGTCGCTACTCAGGCTTGTTCCCGCTTGGTTGATAACCGCCGGAAGCCAGCTGACGATTGCGCTCAGCTGTGATTCTTCGATGAGATGTGCTACTTGCCCGATTGTGGTCCTGGAGAGATTCCCATCCGGCGTCTGCATATTAGTCTGCCAAAGCAGCTCTGTCAGCAAAGTGAGCATCTCTAACGAACAGATTCTCAAGCTTAAGAAGAAGTGCATCAGAACGCTGATAGGCTCGGTTTCAGCGCAAGGCACATTTGTGATAAACTTGTTCAACAGTGGTAGCAGCATTAAATACTTGGCTCCAATAATCATCAACTTGGCTGAAGACAGCGTCATCAAGTCTCACTGCTGGAGCATAGTCCGTCCATTGCCAGAAGCTCAGTGGGGCTGTTTGGCGAAGCATATCGGGTCGGAGACCTTCGTCCAAGGTGATCTTAAGGCGAAGGTGACCTTGGACCTTAAGGTTTAAGGTCTGAACGAAGGTAGTTTTGGACCTTAAGGCTTAAGGTGACCTTAAGGCGAAGGTGACCTTGGACCTTGAGGCTCAAGGTCTGAACGAAGATAGTTTTGGACCTTAAGGCTCAAGGTGACCTTAAGGCGAAGGTGACCTTAGACCTTAAGGCTTAAGGTCTGAATGAAGGTACCTTTGGACCTTAAGGCTTAAGGTGACCTCAAGACGAAGGTGACCTTGGACCTTAAGGCTTAAGGTCTCAACGAAAGTACTGCTGATCCTTAGGGCTTCAGGTGACCTTAAGGCCAAGGTGACCTTGGACCTTAAGGCTTAAAGTCTGAACGAAGGTAGCTTTGAACCTTAAGGCTTAAGATCTGGTTGGGAACCTTCACTCCAGGTGACGTTAAGGCGAAGGTGACCTTGGATCTTAAGGCTGCAAGTCTGAAGGTTTTTTTTAAGTTTGAAAAATTATTTGAAATTTCCAGCGGAAATGTTTTGTTCGCAAAGCTTAATGTCAAATGCAACTCTCTGGAAGATTGAAAGAAGATGACCTTGGACCCTAAAGTTTTAAGGTCTGAACGAAGGTCACTTTCAATTTTAAGGCGCAAGCGAAGGTATGGAATTTGGACCTTAAGATTGAAGGTCCCAACCAAGGTCTACTGGGTCTGCGCATCTACATTTTTGATATTTTCATTTTTTTAATGGCAAATGTATTTAAAATTTCCAGCCCAAATGCTTTTGTTCGCAAAGCTTAATGTCAAATGCAAAATCTCTGAACATTGAAACAAATAAAAAATTTCCAATTTATTTGTTTTTGCAAAGCTCAGCGATTGATTTTTTGTAATCTTTGAAATTATGGTCAAGAAGCTCTGGAGCTTTGATCAGTTTAGCTTTTAAATTTTAAGAAGATGTGGACCTTCGTTCAGACCTTAAACCTTAAGGTCCAAGGTCACCTTCGGACCTTAAGCCTTAAGGTGCAAGGTCCAAGCTCACCTTAAGCCGACCTTAAGCCTGAAGGTCCAAGGTCACCTTCAAGGTCGATCACTTTACGCCGACCTTAAGCCTTAAGGTCCAAGGTCACCTTAAGCCGACCTTAAGCCTTAAGGTCCAAGGCCACCTTCGCCGGACCTCAAGCCTTAAGGTCCAAGATCATTTGCGGACGGACCTTAAGCCTTAAGGTCCAAGGTCACCTTCGGACGGACCTTAAGCCTTAAGGTCCAAGGTCACCTTCGGACGGACCTTAAGCCTTAAGGTCCAAGGTCACCTTCGGACGGACCTTAAGCCTTAAGGTCCAAGGCCACCTTCGCCGGACCTCAAGCCTTAAGGTCCGGCGAAGGTGGCCTTGGACCTTAAGGCTTAAGGTCCTGACCTGAAACCTTAAGGTCCCCGAAGGTCTCCGACCCACCCTCGAAGAGACCAGTACGATGGAGTTGTCTCGGACGCTCGTCCTGTGATAGGTCTGTGGGGTACAGGCCCGCCCTTGGGTGATTCTCATGAAAGAATGATCGTTGGACCTATTTGGCCGATCGGCTCAGTCACTTTGGCTGCTTCTACGCGTGTTGCTCGATGCGTCGTGCGAATTTTCATTTTGCGGAGGTGAATGGTGCTGGCGAAGACGTCCATGGCAAGTGCTATTAAAGCTGGGAGATGGAAGAACGTCGCAGAGTGAAGAAGGCTGGGGTGGCCACCAAAAATGATTTCTATCAAAATTTCTGCTGCTGAAATTAACGATACCTCTAGGTCCAGCTTTCTGAAATGTTTCAGGAAGGCACTGAAACAGAGACGAAAGGACTTGGGCCATCTGATACCGCTTCTGGCCTTGATTTGCCAACTTCGAGGGGTGCAAGACCGCCTTTACAATGTTCTGCTGTTATGCCGTTGCTGCGGAAAGGTGAAAATTGTTTGGTGACGAGAGTGCCTTCAAACCTCATCATGCTGGGAGAGCTTATCGGCTGGGACTTGCGGGTCTATGTTGATGGCTTGGAGTGTGTCTCTGTCAAAACTGCTTGTCCTTGTGATTCCCGTAGGGCTTTGGTGCCCAACTTCACTCACTTGCGCAAGTTCACTAGGTTCGAATCAACATTGCAAGGGCATGGCCACAGCCCCATGTACCTTCAATGCCAGGAAGGGCGGGTCTCCACCTGAACCCGTACTTTTGACCGTAGGAAATGATTTGCTGCATGTTGTTATCGTGGTCTTCCAAGCAGTGTCCGCTGAACTATGTACCTTTCAGAAGGAAGAAGAAACCGGGGAGGCACCCTTTCGAGCTACATTGACAGGGCGTAATTTCCGACTCCATGTACCATCCCTCGGCTGAGAGGTGGCACTTCGTGACCCTGGTCAGGCAATACATCTGCAAGGGGGCCCTCTGGGAGGGCTCTGTCGGCTTGGCTAATTCGGGGCTGCCCCCTCCGTTCTTCGGATGCTTTTGGTTCGCCTCACATCGTTGGACCTTTGTCGCATCGGATCGATTCGCATAGCTGCAACAATATGCAAAAAGTTTCAAATGATTCGCAGATTTCAAAGACTTCATCCTGACGGTAAACAAGTTATGCAACTTAAGCACGATAGCGCCTGGCTTTGTATCGGTCACATACGAACATTCGAGGTATTACAAATGTGTGATGGGAATGAGAAGATTGATGCTGATGACTTGACCGTCAACTCGTGAGCCGAGTGAAAGCGGACGTTTCACCTAGCTAACGAACCATGCCTTGGTTGATTTTGTTTGTTTTTTGTTTTGGGGGTGCTTGCCGGTTTTTTGGTGGTGGTGGTTTGCTTGGTCCCCTTTTGCTCTGGTTTTGGTTTCTGGTCTGTTTGTACAGTTTCAACTTCAGGGCTTTCTTTTCACCTTCGCAGTCTGTCACAGTGACCGAGGCTCAGCGCCACAATGGCATTACCCCAGAAAAAAAACCGGTCTGGATGTCATGCGGTCAGCCGATGTCAACAACACGCTGATCAGCTTAACCAGTGGCATCAATTACTATGCTTCAGCGTGCAAAGCTGGTAACTGACACTCTGGTGTGCATGCTTCGATGGTGAGCTTCATTTTTGGCGGATAATCTTGCCGTGTTTTGGCGTGTACATTTTGCGAACGTACGTCAGTGGCAATTGTGACGATGGCGCTTCGGTGCTCATTACATCTGCTACTATTCTTACGGTCCACTCAACACGCTGTCAATTCTCATGTGAGGCCTGGTTACGCTGTCGGATATGCTTACCTTCTTTGCTTGTCATTTTGTACAATTTTTTTCAGTCTCACAGTAGGCTCGTTAATGCACTTTCATGGATTGGAATCTATGATTCTTTTGTAGTTGAAACATGTGACCGCTGCCACTAGTGCGAAAGCGGCGCCCTCGCAAAAAAAAAGCGTGCAAAGCTGGCAACAGTGCGCTCAATGAGTTGGGCAAGAATCTTCGTTGGGCTCTTGTGGCCCCGAAAGTTCCAATTCATCAGCGGTTGGAGAACCTGTCCCAAGGTCTGAGCATCTTGGCTACAAATTCTCAAGGTCTTCTCAAGCTAGGGAAGCAGCAGCTCGATTGTGGCGTCACACAGCTGCAAAATTTACAAGATATAAACATTAAATTTGCCAAGCTTACCAGTGTGGCAAATCAGCAAGTTCAACAATTGCAACCTCCGACGTTGCCCACTTTCCCTCCGCCTTTTGGGCCGCCAATTGCTCCAATGCCCCATGGTGGACCAGCTCCAGCCCCAGTGCCGGCACCGATGCCAGCGCCATCTTTGACCGGCAAGTTCTTTTGTTTTGTTGGGCCATTCCCAAGAAACCTTCAACCGAACGAGAGTGAGAATCAGCCAGGGCCAGCATACAATGCGGTCCCCAGCATGAAAGAGCACCCCATGGTTGTAAATGACACCCAGTACAACAAGCGTCGAAGCGTTTCTCCTACCGCCTTCACTGAAGAGCGCCTGGGGGCAATCAACAACCAGTGGTCTCCTCAAGGATTCATGCAAGTTGATGGCCATGGACTTCACAGGATTTACAAAGACCTCGAGGGAAGCAGCCATTGACTAGGTTCTGAAGACCTACATCACCGCTCTATGCGGCTTTGCTATAAGTTCGGCCGATCCATCAGATGCAAGTACCAGTTCATCGACTTGGATGACGCCTGAACGCTCTGAGGGGTGGATTTCACTATCTTCACGGTTGCCTCCTTTGGTCTAGGGGCAGTTCGCGAGCCAACCTAGTTTTTCAAAAGGGCATGTGTCCTTCAGTGATGTCAGAAACAGGGCAAGTGCTCTTCATTCATCACCATGCCAAGTGGCTTTTGATACATACATGTTTCAGTCGCATTGCAGGGATGTGCAATCTTGTTCATGTCAAACGCGTCAGGTGACATGTTTGGAACTTTTCAGCTGTGAACATTTTTAGTCAAAAGATGTCATAGCTCATCAATGTAGTGAGTGGACAAGTGTTCACATCAGTGAAGCTCAAGTGGGCTTGAATGGACGAGTGTCCAAAGCTGTCATTTATAAAGCTCAAGAGCTAACTAATTGGCAAGTGCCAACGGTACAAGTGTACCATGTCGAGTTACCTCACTGATACACGTGTATCCATGGATGCAAGTGCGTCTGCAGTGAAGCTCACAGGAGTTCAGAACATTCTGATTAAGTCAAGTCACACTTCTGTTGGAGTTCAGAACTTTCTGATTGTCATTCAATTGACACGTAGAATTGGAACCTTTTGATTTCAGTTTAGCGCAGGCCCACTTAATCATTTGGCCTTTTTCCCTTTAGTCCTTGTTATAAACAGTGCTTCGAATCTTTCACATTTTGCATTTGCTGTTTCAATTCGCTTTGCCTCCGTGATGGAGCCAGAAGATCGTGAGGATGACTTGGAAACTGAAGATACCGTGCAACAAGGAACTTTGGATGATTTGTGTGAGCCAGATCCCCAGTCTGCAGCAAGTGAAATAGTTTCCGAAGATATGAGAATCCCTTTACCGTTAGACCTTGATGGTGCAGATCTGGCTAGAATTTTTGATGACGGCTACACTGATGGAGAGTCACAGTTTTGGGAGAATCCATCGTCCACTTAGCAGTAATGAAAGAGCCGATCTTTTCAACGTCATAGATGATGCTTGCCTTTCAGTGGTGCCTTCAGTCGGTGTGAGCTTCCCTTGGGAAGTAGGACCCATGAAAACAGTTTTTGCAGATGAGGCCAATGAACCGGAATTGCCAACGCCCGTGCAAGGACCCACAAGGCCGTTGACCGCCTCAGACTATGATGAGGGTTGTAAAAGAGCAAGGATCACCAAAGCTGTCAGAGGAAGTTATCAAGAGATAATCAATTTTGGCAAAGATCAGTCGGATGCTGACATTGATGAAGAGAAGATGTCTAGGGCTCTGCAAAAGTGGTAAATGATTTTCAGGACAGGACAAGGAGCAGTACCTTTTGGCTGCGATCTCGAAGGATTGGTGGCCAGTGGTAGGATTCTGGATCTGCAACGCCTTTTTGGCAACCGTAGTGCTGGAACCATCTTGAAAATTTTTGAGCTGGTTTAAGTCCGAGCATTTCTCCCTGAATCCTTTCCCAATGGAACAATCAGTCACCCTTGACTACTTCTCTCACTTGGAATCAAAGAATGTCCCGGCGTCAACTCTCAGTGGCTTTTTGGAAGCATTGAATTTCTGCCATCATGTTTTGGGGATGGATGTGATTAGAGGAAACATTGGGCCCACTTTGAACTTGCCCAAACAATGTCAGAGACGTGTGGAACTTAGAGAAGTGGACAAGGCTGAGCGCAAGCAAGCTCGTGTGCTGACTGTTTTAGAGGTCAATGCACTTGAGTCGATTTTGGAAGATGAGCGTGAAGCCATACATGATAGAGTTGCTGCGGCCAGCTTCTTGTTCTGTCTGCATAGCAGAAGTCGTTGGAGTGATGTGCGGAGAGTTTACCACTACAATCAAGAGGTGGTGGAAGACCAAGGCAAGCTTTCAGGATACATCGAATGCAAGACTAGGTCTCACAAGACAGCGAGAGATGTCGCAAAGAGAGGACTTGCCATGCCATTGATAGCTCCCATATGGGGAACTGGTCGCGCACCTTGGGGTCTCAATATGATCAAAGTGTATCAAGCTGCGAAAATCCAATTGAGTGATTTGCGCATCACCAGCCGCTCCTTCCTGTTCCCACACAAGACGGCAAATGGATGGCTAGGAGTGTCGCAACAGAAGAAGCTGGTCAGTGATTTCTCCTTTTTCCCGAGAGCGTCTGCGAAGGGTTCTTCGTAAAAAATCAGCTGTATATCAACATCTGTACATCATCGCATCAGCATCATCAACATCTGTACATCATCACATCAGCATCATCAACATCTGTCCTTTCGACATCAGCATCATCAACACCTGTACATCATCACATCAGCATCATCAACACCTGTACATCATCACATCAGCATCATCAACATCTGTACATCATCACATCAGCATCATCAACATCTGCAGATCTAGATCTTCTCAACCTCACACCTGCAGATCTAGATCTCCACAACCTCACATCTGCAGATCTAGATCTTCCCAACTCACATCTGCAGATCTAGATCTTCACAACTCACATCTGCAGATCTAGATCTTCACAACTCACATCTGCAGATCTAGATCTTCACAACTCACATCTGCAGATCTAGATCTTCACAACTCACATCTGCAGATCTAGATCTTCACAACTCACATCTGCAGATCTAGATCTTCACAACTCACATCTGCAGATCTAGATCTTCACAACTCACATCTGCAGATCTAGATCTTCACAACTCACATCTGCAGATCTAGATCTTCACAACTCACATCTGCAGATCTAGATCTTCACAACTCACATCTGCAGATCTAGATCTTCACAACTCACATCTGCAGATCTAGATCTTCACAACTCACATCTGCAGATCTAGATCTTCACAACTCACATCTGCAGATCTAGATCTTCACAACTCACATCTGCAGATCTAGATCTTCACAACTCACATCTGCAGATCTAGATCTCCACAACCTCACATCTGCAGATCTAGATCTCCACAACCTCACATCTGCAGATCTAGATCTTCACAACTCACATCTGCAGATCTAGATCTTCACAACTCACATCTGCAGATCTAGATCTTCACAACTCACATCTGCAGATCTAGATCTCCACAACCTCACATCTGCAGATCTAGATCTCCACAACCTCACATCTGCAGATCTAGATCTCCACAACCTCACATCTGCAGATCTAGACCTTCACAACTGTGACCGTTTCGCGTTTTCTCGACATTGAACGTCAAAAACTGCGGAAAAATTGCGATTTTGAATTCTCAGTTGTGACCGTTTCGCGTTTTCTCGACATTGAACGTCAAAAACTGAGGTAAAATTGCGATTTTGAACCTTGTTTCGGCACCGCGCACGTTTTGCTGTGGTACGTTTTGATTTGGTACGCTTTGCTGTGGTACGTTTGGTCTTGGTACGTTTTGTCTTGGTACGTTTTGCTGTGGTACGTTTTGATTTGGTACGTTTTGATTTGGTACGTGTTGCTGTGGTACGTTAGGTTGTGGTACGGTTTGCTGTGGTACGTTTGGATTTGGTGCGTTTTGCTGTCTGGTACGTTTTGCTGCGGTACGTTTTGATATGGTACGTTTTGCTGTGGTACGTTTTGATTTGGTACGTTTTGCGGTGTGGTACATTTTGTCTTGGTACGTTTTGCTGCGGTACGTTTTGCTTTGGTACGTTTTGATTTGGTACGTTTTGCGGTGTGGTACATTTTGTCTTGGTACGTTTTGCTGCGGTACGTTTTGATATGGTACGTTTTGCTGTGGTACGTTTGGTCTTGGTGCGTTTTGTCTTGGTACGTTTTGCTCTGGTACGTTTTGCTGTCTGGTACGTTTTGCTGTGGTACATTTTGACTTGGTACGTTTTGCTGTGGTACGTTTGGTCTTGGTACGTTTTGTCTTGGTACGTTTTGCTCTGGTACGTTTTGCGCTGGTACGTTAAGTTGTGGTGCGTTTTGCTCTGGTACGTTTTGCTGTTTGGTACGTTTTGCTGTGGTAGGTTTTGATTTGGTACGTTTTGCTGTGTGGTACGTTTTAGCTCGGTACGTTTTGTCTTGGTACGTTTTGCTGTGGTACGTTTTGCTGTGGTACGTTTTGCTCTGGTACGTTTTGCGCTGGTACGTTTTGATTCGGTACGTTATGCGGTGCGGTACGTTTTGTCTTGGTACGTTTTGCTGTGTTTACGTTTTGATTTGGGACGTTGTGCTGTGGTAGGTTTGGCCTTGGTACGTTTTGTCTTGGTACGTTTTGCTGTCTGAGTCTTGGTACGTTTTGCGCTGGTACGTTTTGCGCTGGTACATTTTGGTTTGGTACGTTTCGATTTGGTACGTTTTGCGGTGTAGTAGGTTTTGTCTTAGTACGTGTTGCTGTGGTACGTTTTGATTTGGGACGTTTTGCTGCGGTACGTTTGGTCTTGGTACGTTTTGTCTTGGTGCGTTTTGCGCTGGTGGGTTAAGTTGTGGTACTTTTCAATCTCTGGTAGGTTTTGCTGTGGCAGGGTTTGATTTGGTACGTTTTGCTATGGTGCGTTTGGTCTTGGTACGTTTTGTCTTGATACGTTTTGCTGTCTGGTGCGTTTTGCTGTGGTACGTTTTGCTCTGGTACGTTTTGTGCTGGTACGTTTTGATGTGGCGCGCTTTGTCTTGGACCTTAGGTTGTGGTGCGTTTTGCTCTGGTACGTTTTGCTGTCTGGTACGTTTTGACTTGGTACGTTTTGCTGTGGTACGTTTGGTCTTGGTACGTTTTGTCTTGGTAGGTTTTGCTCTGGTACTTTTTGCGCTGGTACGTTAAGTTGTGGTGCGTTTTGCGCCGGTACGCTTCATCATCGCAACCTTCCCATCATTTTCTCCTACTTCATTATCATCACCATCATCTTCACCATCATTTTCGCTGCATCTGTAAATCGATCCGTTATTATTTTTGCTTCGTATACTTGAGGCTGCTATAACATCGCTTTTTTCGCTCTCGGGCCAACCGTCGTCTAGTTGCATAGAAAAAGGCAAGGTTGTGAACCCACAACCATACATGCGTTGAAGGGAATTGCTTTGAGCTGGTGCGGAAAGTTTGGACTTCAGCCCGAAACACGTTTGCTCCTTGGCCACCACGCGAGCGGACGCCAATCTGCTGACACGTATGCCCGTGATGTTTTAGCGCAGCCTTTGAGGGAGTACGAAAGAGTTTTGCAGCAGATTCGTATGGGTGCATTCAAGCCTGATAGCGCTAGGTCAGGGCTCTTAAGCCAACCTGAATCATCCGACCCTAGGAGCCAGCCTGCTGAACTGCAACAGGAAACTAAAGACAAGGCAGCAGATGAAGGCCAAGAAGGCAACACCAGTGAGAGTGATTCCTCAGACTCTTCCTCAGAGTCATCCGAATCGATGAAAGTTCATCGAGAGGAGGAAGAAGCTGCGTCTGCAGTAAATCTGGTGGTTCAGCCGTCCCAGTGGGAGCCGGACGTTCGCATGTTTCAGCATCAACGCAGCTCCATCGTACACATCATGGCCTGTGGCGCAACTTCCAACCGCTTTAGTTGCGGAGTCCAACCCAACTCGGAGTATAGGGAAGTGGGTAGGTAGTGTCACATTTTTAGAGCTGCGCAAATGCAAACGCTGCGACATTTCCAAGCCGGTGAGGGACGTAGGTTCTTTGGCCTCAGCGTTGCACGAGCGACGAGAAGAAGCTGCGAGCTAAAAAGGCGCCTCAAGGGTCTGTTGTGCACTTGTTTTTCTTCTCACGTTCACCTCTTGGTTGGTTTGGCGTTGCTTTTCTCTCTGTAGTTTTGTGCTTAAGCACCATGGGGACCTTGCTTGAGTCGGTGGAGGCCTTTAAGGCCAGAGCCATAGAAGTTAACCTGTCCAATGGAGAAGTTGATTCCATTGTGAGACATGGGGCCGACGCCTTGGCAAGACTGGCTTTTGCAGCCTGTCCACCAGGCCAATCACCAAGTGATGACCAGGTCAGAGCTTTGTTTCCACCAACCTTGGTGCCTAGTCAAGGAGCAATGAGCTCACTGAAGCGTCTGATTTTTGAAGCTCAGACCCTAGCGGTGGCGGACGTCAAACAAAAGGTTGCGCGGAAAGAAGAGCCCCAAATTGTTTCTTTGGCTCCAGCAGAGAAGGAATCCAGACTTGCTGACCAACGCGCTCGGCTGACAGGCCTGAGGCTGAAAGGTGAGGAAGAGGTGATGATGTCGTTCTGAGCATGGTTGAAAAAGACGCCCTAGTGTACCTTGATTCAGAGAAATTCATCCTCTGCAGAGCCGAGCTTCAGCGCAAGAAGCCTTCCAAGGAGTTGTTTTTGGATGCAGCAACCTTAGTGGTCAAGGATAAACATCTTTCTTTGCGCTGTGTAACCAATACCGAGCTCGAAGTGGTCAACGCACTTCGTCGAAGGAGCCTTGCGTTTGATTTGGTAAAGCTAGTAGCATATGACCAGTTCAATGCATATTGTTGTGAGCTCATCGATCACCCCACCATACCGCCGCCACCTGGCTACAGCCAAGTCACTGTGCAACAAGTTTTGAGGGCTGATCGTGCTGCATTTTTGTTCCTTGCAGAAAAGCTTAGTACTCTCAAAAGAAATGCCCGCAACGAGTCGCCGTTAGAACAGATGCTGGCAACAGTTTTGGCCCATAGCTCAGTCGCTTTCCATATGTTGCCTTTGCCTCGAAGCCACGATCAACCAAAGAAGAAAGCAGAAACTCCGAGGAAACGTGAAAGAGCAGTTTCTCGTGACAGGTCGGGTAGCCCTCCCATTCCAGTATGGCCTCGGACACGCAGAGCGCCAAAAGGCAAAGGCAAAGGAAAGAGGCCCAAAGGCCCTCGCATTCCAGAAGGTCTGATTGGCAAAGCCTTGGAAACAGCTGATGGCCGTCGCCTGTGTTGGGCTTACAACCTCAAAGGTTGCAACGATGCTGAGCGTGGCCAAGCCTGTAAGCGTGGCCTTGATTTGTGTGCTGAGCCTGGATGCTTCAAGCCGCACAGTTTGTCACAGCACAAGTGACAAACAACATCCCCTCTTCAGAGCTCTTCAGTTTCAGTGCCTTTGCCAGAAAAAGTGAAAGGTAAGCCTTTGAATCAATTTTTCGGTATTGAAATTTTCTCAGGCACTGGTCGCCTGACAGCTTGCTTGAAAGCAATTGGGCTCAATGACAGTGTGGGAATCGATCACAAGTTGCACCCTCGCTGGACATGTCCAACTTTGCCTTTTGACCTTCTTGATCCTTCCAATCAAGAGTTAATTAGATCTCTCATTGCATCACCTTCTTGTGTTTATGTGCATTTCGCACCGCCTTGTGGCACTTCCAGCCGAGCTCGGCTGATCAAGAGACGTGGCCGCTACAATCCTCCAGTGGTTCGCGCAGACCGCTACCCCAACGGCCTTCCATCTTTAACAGGTGATCTTCGTACTCGTGTTTTGTTGGCAATTTCTCTGTATGAAGTCACTTGCAAGCTCATCCATTTTTGCCGCAAGTATGACGTGCTTTGGCCCTGTGAAAACCCCGGACGCAGTTTCGTGTGGGATACTACTCATTTTGCGCAATTTTGAGGGAGCTTAATTGATCCTTTCCAAACCACATTCCATCATTGCCATTATGGCAGTGCTCGCCGCAAATTCACCCGTCTTGTGCATACCATTCCCACCTTTCACCAACTTGAAGCACATTGTCAAAATGACCATGAGCATGAGCCTTGGGGACAACTTCCCGAGGGACGTTGGGCTACGGGGGATGAAACAGCCTACCCCTGGGACCTGTGTCGCACTATGGCCTTCCATCTTGCCATGCATTTGCAAAATTCTGGTGCCCAATGCGTCGCTCCTAGTTTCGCGCGCCAAGAAGAAACCATTCAAGCCCTTCGTGCCAGCGCAGACATTCAACCTCGACGAGGTTTGCCGCCCATGGTGCCGGAATTTGTGAAGGTCATCCAACAACTTGCTTCCGAACCTTTGCCCCCTTTTCGGCCGGCAGTTGAGCGCTCCTTTCCGGGGGTATATCGCGAGTGCACGTAGTCCAGAAGGTTTTGAAGGTTGTGAACAATCCAACATGCAAGGAAACGTCATCACAGTAGGCATTCCCAGGTGTCCCAGTGAATTCGTCCAAGAAGCCTTGATAGTTGGCCGCCCAGCAGAAGTGCAAGCAGTTTTTCCGTCGTGCATTAGGAAAGGGGTTGACGAAACTTTGTCGCAATCACATGAAACCATTGCCAAAGAAAGAACTGCGGAACTCAGAAGATGGGCCATGCTTATCACGGACCTCAAGGACCGAGAAGAACAGTTGAGAGCTTCAATGAGCCAAAAGAAGAAGTACGGTGTTGAAAGACAAGAAACTGGCTCTCTTTGAGAAGCTGATTCTTGAATCCAACCACCAAGATGTTAATCTTATTCGAGATTTAACCAGAGGTTTTGATCTCATGGGTGAGCTGCCAAAGTCTGGAGTCTTTGATCGTCATCTTCGTCCGGCAAAAGTTTCTTGCGACAACCTTAGGACTTATGCCAAGGTCAGCAGAGACAGTATTCTCAAGACTGTCAACAGCTCTGGAGAAGAGGAGTTGGACCGTGGACTTTGGGAAGCTACTCAAAAAGAAGTTGGCAAAGGATTCCTTGAGGGACTTTTGGAACCCGAATCTATGCCTCCAGGCTCACTGCTCACCAAACGTTTTCCCGTGAGGCAGAAGAATAAGATTCGTCCCATAGATGACTACAAGGCGAACATGGTGAACCAATCGGTCACTCAAACCGAAGGTGTTACCATTCATATTATCGACCACATAGCATCTATGGTCCTACTGGCTGAGGGCCAGCTCGGCTCTGACTGGAAGGACAGAGCTGGTTGCCAAGGCTGGGATCTTTCAGATGCTTACAAACAGATCCCTTTGTCTGATGAAGCATATCATAGGGATGCCTTCCTTGCAGTGTATTGCCCGGACTCTCGAAAGGCTGAGGTGTTTCGCCAGAAGGTTTTGCCTTTTGGATCGATAGCATCAGTCGCGGCTTTTCTGAGGGTGTCTTTAGCTCTGTGGGCTGTCGGAAACTCCAAATTGAAGTTGGCGTGGTCAGCATACTTTGACGACTTCCTAAGCTTGTGTGAGAAAGCGTCCTCGAAACACACTGACCTTTGCATTTCAGCCATGTTCTCATTTTTGGGATGGAAACTCTCCGAAGACAAGCTCCTCCCTTTTGATTCAGTCTGCAAAGTTCTTGGTGTTCGTCTTGACTTGAACAACGCCAAGTTTTTGCGCTGTCAAAGTTGCCAACACTCCGGAAAGAGTTAGAGGAGTTGAATCACATCATTCATGAGAACAAACTTTCAAGAAAGGATGGCGAAAAGTTGAGAGGACGCCTCCAGTTCGCTAGCAGTCAGCTTTTTGGAAGGTCCTTCAGAAAGTACTTGAAAGAGCTGAACAATCATGTGTCTTCAGGTCGCAAGGAGTTGACAGAACGCACCAAGCCAGCGTTGTGCCAGTTGATGGAAGCTTTGACGCATAACGACCCTAGAGAAGTCACTCGTGGTTTGTCAGATATACGTGGATGTTTCTTTTGAGCCTGGAGGATATTCAGGAATTGGTGGCCTCTGTGTTAACAGTGATGGCTCACTACACAGTTTCTTCAGTGAAGCAGTCCCCAGTGACCTTCTGTGTCTGGTGGAAAATGGTGACAAAGAAACCATCATCCTTGAGTTGGAAATGGTAGCCTTGCTAGCGGCAGCCACTTTGTGGAAAGATGTTTTGCGTTCAAGACGCGCAGTCTTCTTCACTGACAACGAGCCTGTCAGGAAAAGTCTCGTCCGAGGCCACTCTCAAAATCATCTTGTCAGCTGCCTTATGGAGGCTTTTTACTTGATAGAAGAAGAAGTACACTGTTAAGTTTGGCTAGAGCGAGTGCCTAGCCAATCGAATCCAGCTGACGAACCATCAAGAGCAGAGTGCTCTGACATCATGGGCTGCGCAGCCAGGTTGAGGATTGATGTGATGGATGTTTGGGTCAAGGCGGCCCAGTTTTCAGGGGGTGACAGCGCGGCCAAAGATTGACCCCAATTCTCAAAAGAAAAAGAAGCGCTGCTTTGCTTTGAGTGAACTGTGTGCCGTTTTGTCAAAGGAATAAGACGCACCTCATGCAACGCATGATGAAGTTTTATTCGTGAGACCAAACAGATGAAAGAGTTTCAACTCTTGAAGTGCGCGCAGTGAACCAGTTTAGTTGTAACTTTTTGAACAAACTTGCTTTGAGCCAGTGCAATTGTTCACATGGAAATTGCAACTTGCAGTTGAGCAGTTTGAAGCAGGCACTCTTTGGTACAAAGATGAAAGCCTTATTTCCTAAAAACAAAATTACCACTGTAGTGGTAATAGCAACCTTTGACTCTAAGCTCTTATGTCCCTTTGCGCTGTCGTGCTTTGTGGGGCTAAAACTTGTTGTCAAAACATTCCTTGTGTAAAAGCAACGTCTAAGCGACTGAGTGAGCGTCAACTTGTACAGCCACCTTTTTAAACGTGAAACGTTTTGTTTTCACTTGTTTTGCAAACTTGAGGGTTCGTCACATGTCACTTTGGTGTGTACACTCGGACATGTTGAACTATGTATGGCCCCTCAAGTTTTGGATCACAAAGGGTTTTTTCACTCGTGCCTCTGGGGGGCGCACATGGCGGCATCCGTCGTCAGTTGCGCCACTTGCATCCGCTGCTGATCGCATTAATGCTGTTGCACTGTTGGTCACTTTTCCGTTGGACTCATGGATGAAGATCCAGCTTTGTCCTTGGGGGGTGATCCGGAGTCTGTATCTTACATAGAGAGAATGATTCCATGTAGCAGTGAGTTTGTTGATCAGGGGGTACCTTTTGATGACATCGTAAGAACGGCTTGGCGTGACTTGAAGCCAGATTTCCAAAAATTGCCTTGGGAACTTGATCAGTGGAAACATGTCTTTGGCACGGGTTCGGAAACTTCGCATTTCTCAACTCAACCCTTCAAGAGACCATTTCCAGTAGAAGATGGACGTTTCCTCGATTTGCAAGAGGTATCAGGACCGGTAGAGGCAAGTAGTGCAAATCGATCTTGGCTTCAGGTGGTTTCCAACGCATCCGAGCAGTCGTGGAGCGAGTTGCAGGAAGCTAAGCTGGAAGTCGCAGTGAGACGGTGGTATGACTTGTTGATGCTTTTTCCAGAAGACAGTGGTCCAAGGAGAACGGTTTGCATGCAGTTAGATGTGTCCCATAGGCTAGCCGTGCTTAAAGACATCTTGATGCATAAAGCGCCACAAACCTTGATAAAGAGAGCAAACTCCCTCAGCAGATATGCTGAATGGCTTAGAGGTGAGTTCGTCACTTTTCCAGGAGGTGAGGCGAAATTTTATGACTTCTTGTGCGGAGAACGTTTGTCAGGTGCACCCAAAACTCGTCTGGCAGCGATTGTGGAGTCCATAAGATTCACTGAACATGTTGTGGGACTTGAAGGGTTGTGCCAAGAGATCCTGTCCAAAAGGTGCTTAGGTGTATCCAAGCTTCGCCCAGCGGAAGGCCCGAGTCGTCAGGCGTCACCGTTGACCGTAGCAGAATTGGAAACCCTTCATAGCATCTTAGAAGATGGGGACCGAGATCAATGGGATCGTTTGGCTGCCGGTTCTTTCCTCTTGGCTGTGTACACCAGAAGTAGATGGTCGGACTTGCAGCACTCAACCACAGTTGAAGTAGATCCCAACCCTTTTGAGCCTGTGTATTTGGAGCTTAGTATAAAAGACTTCAAAACCAAAAACTCAAATGCGTGGAAGAATGGCATTCTCACGGCTGTAGCTCCTTGTGAAGGTGTGGTCGCCGGGAATTGGGGGAGAACATGGTACATGCTTCGAAGCCACATGTTGCCAGCTGATATGGAGAACTATCCAGTGATGCCTGCCCCAATTCGACATGGAGAGCCCACCAGGCGGCCGTTGAGCACTCAGGAAGTGGGAAAGTGGATGCGCATGCTTCTATCCCATGATGAGACTCTAGACCGTAGGATCAGTAGTCATTCCTGCAAGTGTACAATGCTCTCGTTCTTGGCGAAATGGGGTGCAGACATTAACACTAGGGAAATCTTAGGTGGTCACGTGTCGCACTTGAAATCAGTCTTGACGTATTCACGTGATTCATTAGCAGCTCCCCTTAGAGTGTTAGGAAACATGCTTGAAGCCATTCGAGATGAATCCTTCCAACCCAACAACACTCGTTCAGGGTACTTGCAGTCGAACAAAAAAGTCACACCAGCAGAGGACGCTTCAACACAACTTGAGGAGACAGTTCAGGAGACCAAAGCAGAGGTCATCTCTGATGATGAGGAGCAGGGTGATCCAGGCCTCGGGAGTGAGGGAGACTCTTCTGGTACCGACTCAAGTAGTGACGAGGAAGCATCCGAGCATTCGCATTCCGGTAGGTTAGTGCATCCCCCCACAGCTCCTGCAGGAACAAAACTTGTGCAGCATCAAACAAGCAAGATGTTACGCTTGATGCGAAAAGAGCACACACGAGTTTTCCTTTGCGGAAGGATGACAAATCAAAGGTACACCTTAGAGCCGTTGTTGAGGAGGGATACTGCTTGTTGCAGCAAATGCTGGCGAGCGTCTGGTACACCCCTTTCCTTGAGGCTGCGGTGAAAAAGGAAAAACAGCTGTTGTCATCATGAAGCAGCCTTGACAAACATGAGTCAAGTGCATGTGCTTTTCATCAAGAAATCAGTGGGCTATCATGCAGTTCATGTCGAATACATGTCTCGACAGTTCAAGAAACAATTCATGTTTCCTCTCTTTTTGCTGGCGAAATCAGGTTCGCAATCAGAAACGCACTGACATGCAGCATGGGACCATTCATGAGGTCCGTCGGCTGGCTCGACCGTCAGGAGGTCTCCATTTGAGGGGACGTCAATCAAACAAGTTTTCCACCAACAAGTGTGGATATGTAAGATTTTTTACAAAACATAAAGAGAGAACACTTTGTAACCCGAATACACTGATTCATGTGACCAGCAATGGGCTCCAAAACGGGCTTGTTACGGTGAGAAAATTTTTATCAATCTTAAGTGAACAAAGTTGTCAATTTTCTTCTTAACTTTGTACTTACTGTCACTCCTCGGTCGTCATGGCGTTGGTGGATTCGACCCCATCCTTCAAGAAGCGGTGTGAGGAGTTGCAGACTGGTTTGTTCGATAAGCTTGCAGACCAGAACATAGAATCATTTGCTGTGCTTGCCTTCGCATTGGGGTCGCCTCAGAATGCGGTCGCTGAGAGCGAGATGACCGAGTTCGCAACCAAGGTGTTTGGAATAGATGCAAGCTTAGGAGCTATGGCTGTTCTTAGAAGATTGCACTTTGAAGCTTGTACATTGCTGATGGCGGACATGAAACAGCAGGTAACGTCAGTAGACGCATCGGAACCCTTGAGAAAGCTTCCATTCGTTGAAAAACAAAATAGGCTGGCAGAACAGAAGAAGCGGTTGGTAGGATTGTCACATCGACCTGAACAGCAGCCTGCGCATTCGTTGATTGATGCTGTGTTCCACATGGTCGAGACGGGTTCTATCACATATATCCCGCCAAGCAAGTGCCATTCAAGAGAACAGGAAGTTCAAGCCGATGCCAAGCATAAAAGCAAACAGGTATTGACCTTAGAAGCTGGATCCTTGAAGCAGACGACGTCCACGAATCTTCAAGATGTTGACACGTCCACGGAGTTGAAGTTGTATTTTGCCTTTCAACGTAGAAATCTTGCATTCGAGTTGGTGTCGTTGCTTTCTTGGAATTTATGCACTACATGGTTGGACAAGTTGATGGGAGCCCTCATGAGCGAAACTCCGTCGAACTTTGGAAGCATAACCACCACACAGATTGTTCGAGCCGATCGCGAGATCTTTTCGTTGATTGCTGCAGAACACACAGGAGCATTGAAGCCTGCGTCGGGAGCCAAGCCACCATTGGATGCATTGTTTGAAAGACTCATACACGACCCAAGAGTCAACATGCATTTGATCGCCATGCCAAGAGCTAGTGGGTCTGCGCCAAAAAGATCAGCAGAGCAAGCTTCTGCTAGTGATCGACCATCGCTGATCAAGAAGCCCCGAATGAAGACGGGAAAAACCGCCCCAACAATCCCAGACGAACTGAAAGGATTGCACACGAGATCCCGAGATGGCAAACCGTTGTGTTGGCATTTCAATCTAGCAAAGGGTTGCAATAATCCAGTGAGCAAAGGCCGATGTCGCTGCGGCGTGCATGTGTGCATGAAATGCCTCAAAGCTGATCACGGTGCCAGTCAATGCAAAGCTGGCACTATGGCCTGACTAGGCCATGACACATCAGGAACTCCATTTCGAGGGAAACGAGTTCTTGACAATCCCTCCAGTCAGCCTTCACTTGTCACCAAAAGGAGCCGGGTGGAGCAACCAGAATTTTCCGATGTTCAACCTACCTCTCTAAATATGCATATCAATGTTTCACCCTCCTTGACAAACCCAGCTGAGTGCGAGAAAGCCGTGCCAGTAGGACTTGTTTTGGAAATTTTTGCCGGAACAGCTAGACTCAGCAAAGCTTGTCGGGATTTGGGACTTCGAGCAATGGCTATCGATAAAGACCTCGCGCGAGCAGAGAAATTTCTTGTCGCATCCTTTGATTTGACTCGCCCAGATGAGCTTAGGAACTTGAAAGCTTACATACAAGCCGAAGCAGCAAGTCTTGTTCATGCTCACTTTGCCCCAAGCTGTGGGACGGCTTCCCGGGCAAGAGAAAAGAAGATCAAAGGTGTTCCGATAGAGAAACAGCCGAAACCGTTGCGATCAGATGCTTTCCCCCATGGCCTTCAAAGCTTGTCGCAGTCAAATAAGGACCGAGTCACAGCAGCCAACGCATCATACACAGCAATGGCTGAGTTGATTCTATTCTTGGTAGCGCTAGGAATTTCAGTCTCGGTTGAAAACCCGAGAAACTCATTGTTTTGGTTGACAACAATGTGGCTCCTTGTCGACCAACACATTCCTAATGGCTTCAAGACCTCTTTTCAAAACTGCATGCATGGCGGTGATCGGGACAAATGGACCACCTTTTGGTCACATAACCCGAGAGAACCCAATACAAACATGATGCAAAGTTTGGAACTGGCGTGTGATAACAGCCACACACATAAACCATGGACCCCCACCTGGGTCAAGCAAAAATTGGTTTTTCCCACAGCATCGGAGGCGGCGTACCCGGTGCTGTTGTGTTCACGGATGGCTTCGTTGTTTCTTGATGAAGCTGAAGCCCGAGGTCTTGCGCCGCCGCAAGATTTGCAGGACCAACTGAGTCAAGATCCTAGCATCGGCAAACATCGCATCTTTGCCACGCAATCTCGTAAACACGCATTACTGCCCATAATCTCCGAGTATAAACATATATGCTTTGTGGCGGTGCCCTTGGCCCCTCACGAGCAATCTGTCCTGAAAGCTTTGTTCCCAAAGGGTACAAAACTCATTGCGCGTCATGTTCATCGGGGGTTTTGTCGGGTCGCTTTTGAAAAATCTCACAACTCTTGCAGAGTGGTTGAAGATCTCAAAGAGGGATCAGACTTCGAAGTGCTGAAAGTAGGCATTCCTAGGGACCCTTGGCACTTCGTAACGGAGGCAGTGGAAGTAGGTCATCCTTTGCACTTGTTGGCCCGAGTGGACTCAGGTATTGAACATGCAATCGGTTGGATGTTGGGAGATTCCAATGAACTCTTGCAGCATAGATCGCAGTGGTTGAAAAAATGGATGAAAAGAGCTGTAGAAATTAGAGGCCTAGAACACACTCTCCATGAAAGCATGGCTGACCATCTCCAAAACATTCTCCACGGCAAAAAGATTCTCTTAATGAAGGAGATGTTGGAGGACTTGGGATATCCAGACAGTAAAGTCATGAATGAAGTTTTTATGGGGTTCTCTTTGTCAGGCTGGTCACAAGCTTCAGGAGTATTCGATCCAAGGGTGCGCCTGCCCGAGATGACAGTGGAGCAGCTTGCCACCTCTGCTCCGGGTTTAAACCGTGCAGTTGTGAATTCTTTGGAGAGAGAAGCCTGGACCCAACTTGATCAGTCGGCATGGGAGGAGACGCAAAAAGAAGTTTCGAAGGGGTGGATCAAACCTTGTGCTGAAGTGGATTTGGACCGCCATGTCATAGGAAAACGTTTCCCTTTAGAACAAAAGGATAAGTTGAGGTTAATAGATGATTTTTCAGTATGTGGCTTGAACCAGACGGTAGGCCTGTGTGAAAAATTGCGGGTGGAGTCAATCGACGAACTCGTAGCCTGTGTAGCAGTGGCCATCTTGCGAAATCCTCAAGGCAATCCTTTGGAGCTTAGTGGGAGAACCTTTGACCTCAAATCAGCATACAAACAACTTGGTGTAGATTGCAAGCATCGGGGTATGGTCAAAATAGCTGTCAAGAACCCAGCAGGTTCATGTGCTTTCTTTGATGTGTTGGCGCTTCCATTCGGAGCCACAGCCAGTGTAGGGGCTTTTCTTCGTGTGGCAGCAGCCATTACTTTCATCGGCAGGCATGGATTGAAGCTGGTGTGGACGAATTTTTTTTGACGACTTCACAGTCATATGCCGATCTGGGCAGGAGAAGCAGACTGAGTTTTTTGTCGAGAGCTTGTTCACATTGCTGGGTTTTAACTTCGCCAGGGAAGGAGCAAAAGCTCCCCCCTTCCAGAAAAGCTTTAAGACTTTAGGCCTGCACGTGGACCTTAGCTCGGTTAACCAAGGGTGCTTCACCATAGGGCGCACAGGGACCAGGAAAGCCGAACTAATGGAAAGCATATCCTCCATCCTTAAGAACGATGTAGTAAACCCGAAGGAACTAGAGAGGCTTCACGGTCGCTTGGTTTGGTTTAAATCTCACATGTTCGGAAGGGTTGCAAATCATGCAGTCTCGACTGTTTCAGCTTTCAGCCGTGCCCGGGTTTCTAAGTTTAATGTCCCCTTAGAACTTAAGCAGGCGTTGGAGCTCTTGAAAGGAGAGCTGGCAAAAGCTGAACCTGTGGTTGTTGACATGATGCATTCGGACGTGTGGTACATCTTCACTGACGGAGCTTTCGAACCAGGCCAAGGATCTCCTGGATCGGTGGGGGGAGTTCTAGTTGACGCTAAGGGGCAGGTGGTTGAATACTTCGGTGAATCACTTCCAGAATCCTTGATGGCTGAGTTTCTGCAATCGTCCAAGCATCCGATCTATGAGCTTGAAATTTTCCCCTTAGTAATTGCCCTGAGGATCTGGGGGGCGAAGATAAAAAATTCTAGGTCAGTGTGCTACTTGGACAACGAGGCCGCTCGCAGTGCTTTCATCAAAGGATACGGAGCTACTCCCTTGGCAAATGCAATGGTGGTGGATTTCTTGAAGCACGAAAAGGATTGTCGCGTGTCCGGTTGGTTTGGTAGGGTCCCTACTTCTAGTAACATTTCGGACTCCGCATCTCGCTTGGACTTTTCGCCAGATTGGTTCAAAGGTGCTTCGAAAACATCTCTGGTCCTCCCAACGCACTTGTGTCAGTGGGGCATTTCAACGGGTGCGCTGAATACATGACCAGTGTATCCATGCAAAGTTCGTTGGAATCACATCCCAACAAGTTGGAATCATGTCCCAACTCTTGCTGTTCCCCGATTCGACACAATTAATGGAGAGAGGAAAAGAGAAGTTAAATGAAGAATATTCTTCAAATATAAACATATTTTATAAATATACTCAAATATGACTTTAAAACTTGAGTATATTTTAGGTTGGCCCTTTTTAATAAAAAGGTATTTTTCTGGACCTTTTAAATTTATAAAAGGACCAAGCCTTTCGTTTCTCACTTACAGGTGTGATACTTATACTTGGATTTGGTAGGGTTGCGGTTTGTTAAAGGAAATAAGCAGGCACTCTTTGGTACAAAGATGAAAGCCTTATTTCCTAAAAACAAAATTACCACTGTAGTGGTAATAGCAACCTTTGACTCTAAGCTCTTATGTCCCTTTGCGCTGTCGTGCTTTGTGGGGCTAAAACTTGTTGTCAAAACATTCCTTGTGTAAAAGCCACGTCTCGTGACCGAGGGGCGCCAACTGTACAGCCAACTTTTTTAACATGAACTGTTTCGATTTCCACTCGTCTTTCAAACTTGAGGGTTAGTCACATGTCACTTTGGTGTGTACATTTGGACATGTTAAACTATGTATGCCCCCTCAAGTTTTGGACCACAAAGGGTTTTTTCACCCACCCACTTCGTCCCACCCTTGGGCATTTCAACGGGTGCGCTGAATACATGACCAGTGTATCCATGCAAAGTTCGTTGGAATCACATCCCAACAAGTTGGAATCATGTCCCAACTCTTGCTGTTCCCCGATTCGACACAATTAATGGAGAGAGGAAAAGAGAAGTTAAATGAAGAATACTCTTCAAATATAAACATATTTTATAAATATACTCAAATATGACTTTAAAACTTGAGTATATTTTAGGTTGGCCCTTTTTAATAAAAAGGTATTTTTCTGGACCTTTTAAATTTATAAAAGGACCAAGCCTTTCGTTTCTCACTTACAGGTGTGATACTTATACTTGGATTTGGTAGGGTTGCGGTTTGTTAAAGGAAATAACTTTAAGTGAAGTTCTAAAGGTTTTCACTGCTTCAGTTGAGCTTTGAGTCACACGTGCAGTTGACAAGTTGAATCCATACGCCTGCAGTGTGGCTCACAGGGTCAAGTGACCATGAGCCATAAACATGCACACGCACATCAAGTGATGTCCTGCATCTTCATGTCAAGTGACATTTTTCTCTTTCGTCCCTACCTCTCCCACCCTGATCAAGTGATCAGTTCTTTGAGGTCTCCACACGGCGCGTGCCGTCATCAAGTCCTCTTACGCTGGGTTTTCGCCCAACTTATTTCTCTCTACAACAATTTGACAAGTGTCCATACGACAAGTGTCGTCCAACAAGTTTTTCTTACACGTTGGGGATTCCCCCCAATTTCTTTGAGCTACAGACTCATACGCTCTCCCAGTCACAACAAAACAATCAAGTGATTGACTCTTGCAGTTTCGCTTTTGCACTACTGTTTTCTCACGAGAGGTTTTTGGTCTTTGACCTTTTCAGGGACAGTTTTGAGGCCTTCCCAACTTCGTCAAGTGACGACTTCTTTACGCGTCAAGTAACGCTAGTCAAGTGACTACCAGTTTTTCAGGTGGGATTTTCATGTCAATGTTCTTGTGAAATCCTTATGTTAGCACTCATAGCCTCATATACCATGTAAGACACTCACAAATCGAAACGAAACGTGATGAGTCTTTGATGTACAGTTTGATTCAGTTGCATGTGGAACCTCACATGGATGCCATCTTACCGAAGGCCCTGTTGGCACAAAAGAGCATTGCATTTGCGGCTTTGCTTTCACATGGTAGCGGAGCTAAAACGCTCAAGGACCTGTGCCTAAACCTAAACTTGAGATAGCTGGATTGGTGTCTTTCGACTGCTTGCAAATACTGCTGTTGTGACTCTGGTGGATTAAATCCTACATACAGGTTACTGCGTGACAGGTGCGATCGGTCGGGAGCTTGGAATTTCAACGAAATTGCTAGTCGAACTTCTCTGCTGAGCTGTGTTTTCGATGGCTGGATTGCAGCCGGGGTTTCCAGATGGAAGTCCTGGTGGTTCGCATGCCCCTGCTCCGGGAGCAGGCATAGATGGTGCTGAACTGGCAGCTCGGATGGTGGCAGCAGCCGAGGCGGCAGCAGTTCGATTTGCCACGGATATTGCTGCAGTGCGACAAAGAATGGATGTGGCGGTAGATCCTTGTGATTTTTTCCGATGATGAGAAGCAACGAAATAGCTTCTTGTATGGACTTCCGTCATCCCTCTTGAGACAGAGGGCTCTGCTGGTGGTGAAGCAGGTGACTGGGCAGAATGGGTTAGAGGCTTACCGAACTCTGATTCAGCAGAATGAACCAGTCTCGAAGAATAGGAGCATGGGTCTACTCAATGTTATTATGAATTGGCCATCCTTTACAAATAAAACCTCGTTGATGCAGCAAGTTCTTCGGTTGGAGCATGCCTACAGTGAGTATGAAAAGTTGGGCACTCAGTTGAATGATGACTTGAAGACTGCAATCTTGATGAGGAGTGTGACAGGCCAGTTGAAAACATGGTTGCAACTGCAAGTGAATGAGTCTACAACATACAGCAAAGTTCGAGAGCTTATTCTGTCATACGATGCTTCGACAACAAGATGGTCGGAACAGATGGTGCTTGGCGTGGACTACAATGACAGTCAAACTGCATTGAACGATGAAGCCGTGCCAATGGAGATAGACAGAATCGAACAGAAAGGAAAGAGCAAAGGAAAAGGAAAGACGAAAGGAAAAGCAACCAATCCAGGCAAAGGAAAAGGAAAACAGAAAGGCAAAGACAGTCATGTTGGCAAAGGAAAGTCAACCAACGAAGGAAAGGGCCAAGGAAAATATGGAAACCATGAGACGAAAGGAAAGGGAAAAGGAAAAGAAACACGCTATTGCAACAATTGTGGGAAGCAAGGCCATCTGGCAAGAGATTGCTGGGCTCCGAAGAGCATTCGAAACGTTACGTGGGGGGACCAGCAACAACAACAGGTGGCAGGATCTCCATCGTCGTCGACGACAGGAGCATCCACGGCACTCACCAGTGTTTCGCAGCAACAGCAAGCTACAGGCCAACAACAGCCTGGACCTCATACGCAGTATCGTGTGGCACGTATCCAAGAGCATGTTGATGATGACCCACCCTTGGTCTTCGACCTGAGAGGTGGTGTTCATGAGTCAACAGTGCATCAACATGTCAGAGTGGTACACCA
>VSDK01027481.1:51306-64555 GCA_009767595.1 Symbiodinium kawagutii
GATGGTGGACAAGATGTGGAAGTATGTGCAGAACATTTCCTCGACAAAGATGCTGTTCTTCAACGACTGCAAAATCTTCAGGATAATTGTCTTCAATGTCAGTTTTGGGAGGATGCTTCAGATCTGCAAACAGTAATCTTGAAAACCATGGACATGAGTTGCTCAGAAGGATTCTGCAGTGAGTACCTCTCTTTGGTACAGAAAACGTTTCTTCGGATGTATCGTCGTGCGAGGAATCAGAATCGTGTAACTGCAGCGGAGATTTTCAAGGAATACTCGGATTCCATGTTCGCATTGGTTGAAGGAGATGAAAGATCTATGTTGGCAGCCTCTCAGTCGAGTGGAAGTGGAACAGTGGCTTTAACCCGTTGAGGCTACCCGGGTGCCACTGGAGTGCTGGAGACGACAAAAGGTCGATCCAGAGCTCAACCTTTTGAGGGGGAGTGTGAAATCCTTATGTTAGCACTCATAGCCTCATATACCATGTAAGACACTCACAAATCGAAACGAAACGTGATGAGTCTTTGATGTACAGTTTGATTCAGTTGCATGTGGAACCTCACATGGATGCCATCTTACCGAAGGCCCTGTTGGCACAAAAGAGCATTGCATTTGCGGCTTTGCTTTCACAGTTCTTCATTGCCTCACAGACTGTTTGATCGAGTGATCTTCGCTACATAGTTTAGCGCTTTCACAGTCTTAGTGCCTCACCCTAAGCTGTGACAGCGCGGCCAAAGATTGACCCCAATACTCAAAAGAAAAAAAATGCTGCTTTGCTTTGAGTGAACTGTGTGCCGTTTTGTCAAAGGAATAAAAGATAACTTTTGTTGCTTGTTGTCGGACAACTGGGATCCTGGCTGGGGGGTCCTGGTTGGCCGCTTGTGTGGTTCTGGTTTTTGTTGCTTCCTGGTTGGCCTTGGTTGACTTATAGTGATCTTACTTTTGTCGAAGCGTGACCTGCGACTTTCGCCTTGGCACTTGGAAACAAAAAAACCTCAATTGCGAATGTCCGAGCTCAGTGAGCGGCCTTGGACCTCAACCGCGAATGTCCGAGCTCAGTGAGCACCGCTGGGCCTCAACAGCGCCGCTGGACCTCAACCCCGAATGTCCGAACTCAGTCAGCATTGGTGGACTTCAAAGTAAAGTAATTTGTGTTGTTTGAGGTCGATGCTCGTGTGATTGTTTTTGTATCTCAGAAACACCATCCTGACCCCAAAATTCTCAACACTGACGGCGCTGGCCTCTCATTTCTCAATGGTGTTGTTGAGCGACCAAATGCCGGTTGGCAGAGGATGCTGATTCAACAGCATCTCCGATCTCCGTCCTCAACTTTCAGGCGCAAGGTGGTTTGCATTTACAGCACTTGAAGAACAAACATCAGAAATTGCGCGGAATGTTCCATGTTCTCTTCCAAATTTGCCATCATCAAATTGTCATCAGCCATCAATGAGCATCATCAATCAGTATCAGCAGCCATCATTTACCATCATTTACCATCATTTACCATCATTTACCATCATTTACCATCATTTACCATCATTTACCATCATTTACCATCATTTACCATCATTTATCATCATCATCATCATCATCATCATCATCATCATCATCATCATCAAAGTCATCACCAACCATCATGAAACATGGCAAACATCAGCGGACATCGACAACATCCATTTTTTTATCAGGGGCCTCTCGTGGCCATGCTGTCACGCAGCGGTTTGGATGTTGGATCCAACCCGATGCTGGATCAGGACAGAGGCTTTCATTTCACAGATGTGCGTTTTGCACGGTTGGATTTCGTGGTTGTTTTGATGTTTGCATGGTTGATTGCTGATAAAGACACAAACATTTTTTTCGGGGGGTTGTTTCATTGGTTTCCTATTAATGTGATGGATTGATTATTCGTAAGTGATCATCATGAATGGTTTTGGAGAGGCATCATGAAGATTATGGGTCACATTATAGGTATCAATAATTCCACGCCGGTTGCGGTTCGATAATTTGATGCTTTGATGCTTGATTGCCACCCAACATAATTTTGCCGCAGTTGTGTTGGGATTGAGAAGCTGCGGGGATGCCTGCGGTGTGGCTGAAGCGAGGCGAACTTTTCAAAAAACATATGAAACACTATGAAACAACCAAGCACGGATTGTGTATATCGAACTTGTTGACTATCCAACCACATTCCGAATGCTTAGCCACTATTTTTGCGACCAATTTCTTGCAGCTGTGCGTAGAAGTTTATCTTCTTTGGGGTACTCCCAGCAAAAAACGGATGGGGCATTGAGTCAATGATGGTTCACGTTGGTTTTCCGCTGCATCTTCAATTCTTTCTGCTCAGTTTGACTCTGGAGTCGTATCGGTGCCACCTGTTCAATCCCGCGTTGCGTAAGGTCGTGCAGGCTTTGGGCATATTGATCGGTTCCACAGAACCGCACAATGAAGCAGATCGAATAAAAACTAAGCTGAAAGATGTTGAACTAGTATAAGAGAGCCCGAAAGTGAAACTAGGCAAAAACTGTTAGTTAAATAACCAAATGTTTTGCGTAGCGGCTGTGTCAGCTATACTTCTAAAATGCCGTTGGCCTAAGCTCCCCTGTCACGGTGTAAGCAATGCATAGATGAACGCATACTCCACATGATACGACATAGACAGACCATAGACGCTTTCTACCACGCTCATTTGATTCATTTCTGAGAGTTCCGTGGCAAGCCAACGTGGAAGCGAAAAATCATCCTATCGAAGCTCAGTCATTGTTTTTTGTACTTTATTGTAATCTCGTTGCTGGATTGTTTGTTTGACCATTGAACATGAATATCTATACTGAATCCAGCACGCACAGTTTTTGCAAGGGGGTACTTATTCTGCTCGACCCCTGGGGGTATTAAAAATTGCATGTTCGGCTGGTGCGAAACTACCCGAGAAACATAACCCCCAAATTTGTCATTTTTTCTCTGTGAACATGGCCATCGTTCAGGGCAAAAAGTGGTGACCCAATGATGAACCAACAGCATATGGTCCCTAGGTGAACTGCAGATGGTACCCCCGCAATAGAAATTTGGCTACCATGGAATCGGGCTACCACCATCGAGAGAAGTCGCCAGCCTGGCTTTCAGGAGAAGCATCGACGCCAACACTTGACAGAGACCAAGCACGTGTGCGAGCATCCTTGATCAGCACCATGAAGAGCCGGAGTCCATTGTGCAAAGCGAGGGATCATTGGCAAAGTCTCGAAGATGCTCGGAGCCCCCTCCATCCAGACATGTTCCAAGGTCTCCCAGTGAGTCCTCCAGATCTTCAGAAAGGGGAGTTTTTGTTTGACTTCATGAGTTAGTGGATTTTGGAAGAATTCAATGAATCTTTGCCAACAAATTCTGTGCCGACGATTAGGGAGACGTGTAATGGCCATTCCCGCCCGGCATGACCATGAACAAGATGTACTCTCCCGAGTTGCCGACTTTGGCCTGGAACACTGTGTTGGAAATCTGGCATTGGATGGTTGATGGAAATTCCCAATCATAAGATCCTGCAAGGACAGCTAGTT
This sequence comes from Symbiodinium kawagutii, assembly GCA_009767595.1. Lineage (NCBI taxonomy): Eukaryota > Dinophyceae > Suessiales > Symbiodiniaceae > Symbiodinium > Symbiodinium kawagutii. Next base: position 54,855 of record VSDK01027481.1, read on the forward strand.
CCCGAACTCCATAGGTATTCTTGATGCCCTTGGCCTCTACCCATCAATGGTTTCAGGTACGCCTAAAGGATTCAGAGGCATTGCTGTGAGGTGAGAGCCGCCAGCAACATCAACATGGGGTCTCTACATCCAAGCATCTTTGGACCCACAGCAAGTGGGACTGGGATGTCACAGCCAACCCGGAGACAGGAAATCGCAGCACTAAGATCACCGTTATGCAAAATGCATGGCAGCATCCATGATTCTGATGGATCTGTGTTTTCAGCGAGAATTCCTGCGTATCCCTTCGGCCAGGGTGTTCCGCATTGTCACCATTTTGTGTTCGTGAAAGGTTCTGAATCTGTGATCTATGTTCCCTCCAGTTTGCCACTTGCCACTTGAAGATGTTCAACATCGCTAATTGACCTCGAAAGAGAATCAAAGAGAGATCTCAGGCTTGATCTGAGCCGGTGGTTTTGCCGCCTTCGCCGCAAATGTTTGGTTGGTCATGTTGGTGCCTGATCGTTCGCAACAGCATCTCAGGTTCTCCATGTTCTCCAGGAAGCTTTAATGCCCTAGATGCCCTCTTTCCATCAATGGTTTCAGGTACGCCTGAAGGATTCAGGGGCATTGAAGTAAGGTGAAAGCCGTCAGCAACATCAACATGGGCCCGTTCCTACATTATCACCATTTTGCGTTGGGTGAAAGGCTCTGAATCTGTGATGTGCATTCCCTCCAGTCTGCCGCTTGCCACTTGAAGATGTTCCACATCACTGATTGACCTCGAAAGAGAGATGTCAGGCTTGATCTGAGCCGATGGTTTTGTCGCCTTCGCCACAGATGTTGTGTTGGTCATGTTGGCGCCTCATCATTGGCAACAACATTTTCAGGTTCTCCACGTTCTCCAGGTTCTCCAAGTTGCCTTATTGCCGTTGATGCCCTTTATCCATCTATGGTTTCAGGTACGCCTAAAGGATTCAGAGGCATTGCCGTAAGGTGAGAGCCCCCAGCAACATCAACATGGTGTCTCTACATCCAAGCATCTTTGGACCCACAGCAAGTGGGACTGGGATGTCACAGCAAACACGGAGACTGGAAATCGCAACATGAAGATTGCTGCTGTGCAAAGTGCGTGGCAGCGTCCATGATTTCAGATGGATCTGTGTTTTCAGCGAGAATTCCGGCATATCCCTTGAACCAGGGGGTTCCACGGTTTGCAGATCACTCTTGCCCTGGCTGCATGGTGCCTCATCAGAAGTATGCAAGGTTCTGGTTAGCTTCATCTACTCCAGCGGGTGCCGAATCATATCATTTCATGTTTTCAAATTGACCCAACTGGTTCATAAAGTTAGATCATCATCAGGTCCCAGTGGTCGCTCAGCACGAGTTCCCAGTGCGAACGGTTGCTGCACATGAAGCCACTTTGAGACCAGGAGGGGACAAAGACAGAGAGAGAGGCACAGCGATTTCGCAGCAATGGGTGCCCTAAGTGGAGGTGAGATCAGGCGGTTACCTGCCAATGGCTGCCAATGCATCGATCAAAATGGCAAACAACTTACAGTGAAAGGTTCGGCGGTTGGCCATTTTGTTCATGACTTGTGGTGTCCAGAGTTTGTCTTTACGCTCGAAGTGGATCACCATTTTGCGTTGGGTGAAAGGCTCTGAATCTGTGATGTGTATTCCCTCCAGTCTGCCGCTTGCCACTTGAAGATGTTCCACATCACTGATTGACCTCGAAAGAGAGATGTCAGGCTTGATCTGAGCCGATGGTTTTGTCGCCTTCGCCACAGATGTTGTGTTGGTCATGTTGGCGCCTCATCATTGGCAACAACATTTTCAGGTTCTCCACGTTCTCCAGGTTCTCCAAGTTGCCTTATTGCCGTTGATGCCCTTTATCCATCTATGGTTTCAGGTACGCCTAAAGGATTCAGAGGCATTGCCGTAAGGTGAGAGCCCCCAGCAACATCAACATGGTGTCTCTACATCCAAGCATCTTTGGACCCACAGCAAGGATGTCACAGCAAACACGGAGACTGGAAATCGCAACATGAAGATTGCTGCTGTGCAAAGTGCGTGGCAGCGTCCATGATTTCAGATGGATCTGTGTTTTCAGCGAGAATTCCGGCATATCCCTTGAACCAGGGGGTTCCACGGTTTGCAGATCACTCTTGCCCTGGCTGCATGGGGCCTCATCAGAAGTATGCAAGGTTCTGGTTAGCTTCATCTACTCCAGCGGGTGCCGAATCATATCATTTCATGTTTTCAAATTGACCCAACTGGTTCATAAAGTTAGATCATCATCAGGTCCCAGTGGTCGCTCAGCACGAGTTCCCAGTGCGAACGGTTGCTGCACATGAAGCCACTTTGAGACCAGGAGGGGACAAAGACAGAGAGAGAGGCACAGCGATTTCGCAGCAATGGGTGCCCCAAGTGGTGGTGAGATGAGAGGGTCATACCAATGCATCATGTACATCACACAAGATCCCCTCATTGTGCCTTTCGGGTGGCACCGTGTTGACGTCGCAGCTTTGCTGCTGTTGTGAGGTGATCATTGTCCCACATGGGTCCAAGCAGCGAGGTATCCACAAATTTAGTAGATGCCAGACTCGTCAAATTCCTAAACAGTTTACATGCAAAGCAATGAAGCGTGAAACTACCCAGTGACAACGGACACATCGGGTAACATGCCCCGTGGAGAAGACAGTAAAGTGTCCGTACTGACGTCGACATGTGGATTGTGCGCACCATCGGGCTCAGTGAAGTCGAAATGGACGTCCCCGCAGCTTTCGTTCACCCCCCCTGGCTCTCAAGTTTCAAAACTCAAGTTTGGTGTTCAAAGAAAAGTTCAGCTCCAAAGAGCACCCTAGTTTTGAAGATGCACAGGATCCCCTCATTACCTTTCAATGCCTTTTGCGACTTGGGCGTTTGCTCGAAAGCCTCATGAAGAATAGGGGGGGAAGCATTCGGAGCGGCACATCTAAGAGAATCTAATCAACAGTTCAATTGCGCGCGGATTCCTTCACAGTCCAGAATAAGTTACTGATTTTTCATCACTCACTTGGTTTGGGATCCCTGCATTACCTTTCCATTCCTTTTGCAACTTGGGCTTTTGCTAAAAAACCTCATGAAGAATAGGGTGGGAAACATTCGAAGCTGCATTTCCAAGAGTTCCATTTCGCACGGATTCTTTCACAGAGAAAGGTTCGGCGGTTGGCCATTTTGTTCATGACTTGTTGTGTCCGGTTCACGAGCGGATCAACATTTTGCATTGGATGAAAACCTCTCAATCTGTGATGTGTATTTCGCCAAATTTCATAAGTCAAGTTGTTGAAGGAAAAGTTCAGCTCAAAAAAGCGGGCTGGCTTTGAAGACACCCAGCCAACGGCAAGTTGTTGGAAACCCGACAAATCCAAGATCAGAGTTGATGCACCGGATTGACACCCAATTTTCGAACTGGATTTGCTGAGAAAAACAAAAGCACAAAAGGGAGCCACTGAGACAAACGAAACAAACAAATCCACTGAAGTGCTTTGAAGTTTGCACAATGCAGTTGCAGCAACCATTTGCAACAACTGTTATCAGCAAGAGCAGGGTGGGTAACTAGTCTTTCATCACGCACTTGGTTTGGGATCCCCTGGCTGCCTTTCCATACTTTTCCCGCATTGGGCGTTTGCTCGAAAGCCACATCAGATAAATGATTCATCACTCACTTGGTTTGAGATACCCTCATGTCCTTTTCATGCCTTTGGCGACTTGGGCGTTTGGTGAAAACCTCATGAAGAATAAGGTGGAAAGCATTCAGAGCTGCACTTCTAAGAGGATCAACAGTTCAATTGAACACGGATTCTTTCACAGTCCAGAATAAGTCACTAAGCTGTCATCACTCACTTGGTTTGGGATGCCCTCAATACCTGTCCATGCATTGCGCGACTTGGGCGTTTGCTCGAAAGCCCCATGAAGAATTGGGTTGGAAGCATTCGGAGCTGCGCTTCCAAGAGGATCAATTCAATTGTTCTTTCCCCGTCAAGTGCGGCGAGAGACTGACGTATTCGCAATTCTATTCCTTGCAGAATCCATGCTAGGAAGACTCCTTTGTTCATGGTGTGGAACTCATATAAACTTGGTCTGGGATCCCCTCATTGCCATTCCATGCCTTTCGCGACTTGGGGGCTCGTGCTAAAACCTCATGGGGAATAGGGTCGGAAGCATTCAGAGCTGCACTTCCAAGAGGATCAAAAGTGCAATTTTGCACGGATTCTATCACAGTCCAGAAGAACTAACCCATAAACTCATCTCTCATCACTCACTTGGTTTGAGATCCCCTCACAACCTTTCTATGCCTCCCTTGCAAGCCTCATGAAGCATTTTGTCGCAAGCATTCCGAGCTGCACTTCCAAGAGGATCAAGAGTTCCTTTCACAGTCAAACACGTTGAAAGACTGACGCATTCGCGATTTTTCTTCTAGAATCCGTGCTTTGAAGTTTGCGCAATGCAGTTGCAGCAACCATTTGCACCAAGTGCTATCCGCAACAGCAGGGTTTGTAACTAGTCTTTCATCACTCACTTGGTTTGGGGGATCCCCTGGTTATCTTTCCATGCTTTTCCGGAAATGTGCGCTTGATCGAAAACCACATCAGATAAATGATTCGTCACTCACTTGCTTTGGGATCCCCTCATTACCTTTGCATCTCAGTTCTCTAAAGCTCTCCCTTTGAATCTAACGTAGAAAATCTTAGTGAGGCACGGAACACACAAGCTCGTAAAATCCAAACCTACCCGGAATCTCAATCGACCGCGGGTGGGGCACTTAGGGCACACCTGCAGCTTCACCCCTTCTCGGGCAGCAGCTGCCCGAGAGATGGTACGCAGCACCCGGGCACTAATACTCTCCCAGCCGCTTGGCATTTGCTCGAAAACCTCATGAGGAATAGGGTGGGAAGCATTCAGAGCTGCATTTCCAAGATGATCAACAGTGCAATTTTGCACGGTTTCTATCACAGTCCAGAATGATTAAGCGATCTCTCGCCCCTCACTTAGTTTGGGATCCCCTCATTACTTTTACGTCTTTCGCGTCTTGGGCATTTACTCGAAAGCTTCATGAAGAATCGGGTTGGAATCATTCCGAGCTGCACTTCCAAGAGGATCAAGAGTTCAATTGCGCATGGATTCTTTCACAGTCAAACACGTTTAAAGACTGGCGCATTGGCGATTCTTTTCTTCTAGAATCCGTGCTTGGTAGACTCCTTGTTGGTGGTGTGAAACTGAAAAGGGATCCAAATCCACTGAAGTGCTTCGAAGTTTGCACAATGCAGTTGCAGCAACCATTTGCAGCGCGTGTCATCGAGAAGAGCAGGGCGTGTAACTAATCTTTCATCACTCGCTTGGTTTGAGATCCCTTCAGTACCTTTCCATGCCTTTCGCTACCTGGGCGTTTTCTCGAAAACCTCATGAACAGTAGGGCGGGAAGCATTCGGAGCTGCACTTCCAAGATGATCAGTGCAATTTTGCACGGGTTCTATCATAATTAAATGATCTCTCACCACTCACTTAGTTTGGGATCCCCTCATTACTCTTCCACGCCTTTCGCCTCTTGGACTCCTCGTTGATGGTGTAGAACTTAAAAGGGAGCCACTGAGACAAATGAAACAAACGAATCCACGGAAGTGCTTTGAAGGTTGCACAATGCAGTTGCAGCAACCATTTGCAACAACTGTTATCAGCAAGAGCAGGGTGGGTAACTAATCTTTCATCACTCACTTGGTTTGGGATCCCTCATGTCCTTTTCATGCCTTTCGCGACTTGGGCGTTTGCTCGAAATCCTCATGAAGAATAAGGTGGAAAGCATTCAGAGCTGCACTTCTAAGAGGATCAACAGTTCAATTGAACACGGATTCTTTCACAGTCCAGAATAAGTCACTAAGCTGTCATCACTCACTTGGTTTGGGATGCCCTCAATACCTGTCCATGCATTGCGCGACTTGGGCGTTTGCTGGAAAGCCCCATGAAGAATTGGGTTTGAAGCATTCGGAGCTGCGCTTCCAAGAGGATCAATTCAATTGTTCTTTCCCCGTCAAGTGCGGCGAGAGACTGACGTATTCGCAATTCTATTCCTTGCAGAATCCATGCTAGGAAGACTCCTTTGTTCATGGTGTGGAACTCATATAAACTTGGTCTGGGATCCCCTCATTGCCATTCCATGCCTTTCGCGACTTGGGGGCTCGCGCTAAAACCTCATGGGGAATAGGGTCGGAAGCATTCAGAGCTGCACTTCCAAGAGGATCAAAAGTGCAATTTTGCACGGATTCTATCACAGTCCAGAAGAACTAACCCATAAACTCATCTCTCATCACTCACTTGGTTTGAGATCCCCTCACAACCTTTCTATGCCTCCCTTGCAACATCTTTTCTATGCCTCCCTTGCAAGCCTCATGAAGCATTGGGTCGCAAGCATTCCGAGCTGAACTTCCAAGAGGATCAATTGTTCCTTTCACAGTCAAACACGTTGAAAGACTGACGCATTCGCGATTTTTCTTCTAGAATCCGTGCTTTGAAGTTTGCGCAATGCAGTTGCAGCAACCATTTGCACCAAGTGCTATCCGCAACAGCAGGGTTCGTAACTAGTCTTTCATCACTCACTTGGTTTGGGGGATCCCCTGGTTACCTTTCCATGCTTTTCCGGAAATGTGCGCTTGATCGAAAACCACATCAGATAAATGATTCGTCACTCACTTGCTTTGGGATCCCCTCATTACCTTTGCATCTCAGTTCTCTAAAGCTCTCCCTTTGAATCTAACGTAGAAAATCTTAGTGAGGCACGGAACACACAAGCTCGTAAAATCCAAACCTACCCGGAATCTCAATCGACCGCGGGTGGGGCACTTAGGGCACACCTGCAGCTTCACCCCTTCTCGGGCAGCAGCTGCCCGAGAGATGGTACGCAGCACCCGGGCACTAATACTCTCCCAGCCGCTTGGCATTTGCTCGAAAACCTCATGAGGAATAGGGTGGGAAGCATTCAGAGCTGCATTTCCAAGATGATCAACAGTGCAATTTTGCACGGTTTCTATCACAGTCCAGAATGATTAAGCGATCTCTCGCCCCTCACTTAGTTTGGGATCCCCTCATTACTTTTACGTCTTTCGCGTCTTGGGCATTTACTCGAAAGCTTCATGAAGAATCGGGTTGGAATCATTCCGAGCTGCACTTCCAAGAGGATCAAGAGTTCAATTGCGCATGGTTTCTATCACAGTCAAACACGTTTAAAGACTGGCGCATTGGCGATTCTTTTCTTCTAGAATCCGTGCTTGGTAGACTCCTTGTTGGTGGTGTGAAACTGAAAAGGGATCCAAATCCACTGAAGTGCTTCGAAGTTTGCACAATGCAGTTGCAGCAACCATTTGCAGCGCGTGTCATCGACAAAAGCAGGGTGGGTAACTAATCTTTCATCACTCGCTTGGTTTGAGATCCCTTCAGTACCTTTCCATGCCTTTTGCTACTTGGGCGTTTTCTCGAAAACCTCATGAACAGTAGGGTGGGAAGCATTCGGAGCTGCACTTCCAAGATGATCAGTGCAATTTTGCACGGGTTCTATCATAATTAAATGATCTCTCACCACTCACTTAGTTTGGGATCCCCTCATTACTCTTCCACGCCTTTCGTGTTTTTGACTCCTCGTTGATGGTGTAGAACTTAAAAGGGAGCCACTGAGACAAATGAAACAAACGAATCCACGGAAGTGCTTTGAAGGTTGCACAATGCAGTTGCAGCAACCATTTGCAACAACTGTTATCAGCAAGAGCAGGGTGGGTAGCTAGTCTTTCATCACTCACTTGGTTTGGGATCCCCTGGCTGCCTTTCCATGCTCTCTGAATTGGGCGTTTGCTCGAAAGCCACATCAGATAAATGATTCATCACTCACTTGCTTTGGGATCCCCTCATCACCTTTCCATGCCTTTCTTGTCTTGACGGCTTGTTGAAAGCAACATCAGATAAATGATTCATCACTCACTTGGTCTGGGATGCCCTCATTGCCATTCCATGCCTTTCGCGACTTGGGCGTTTGCTCGAAAGCCTCATGAACAGTAGGGTGGGAAGCATTCAGAGCTGCACTTCCAAGAGGATCAGTAGATTGTGCCCAAAACGTTTATTCGATGATGTCAGTGCTGGTTTGCAGTAAGATGTCGGAAAGTTTTCAATCTTCGTAGACAGTTTGTCAGATTCTGAACTCTGGCCACACCAGAATGACTAGGATATCCCCCTTCCAAGTCCTCCCTAGAAAGTGAAGGCTTGAGCTCCTACAACCCGCCTGTGTTGTATGCAAAGAAAGATCAGGTTTGAAGTGAGGGGCAGGAGCGGTTTCTGCAGCAACTTGAGGAAGAAAAGTAGAAATCTTGGGATGTTGAAACGGTTCCCGCCTGTGTCTAGGATCCTGCATATTTTCCGTTCGTTTTCGGATCCCCTCATTGCCTTTCCATGCCTTTCGCGACATGGACTCCTTGTTGATGGTGTAGAACTTAAAAGGGCGCCACTGAGACAAATGAAGCAAACGAATCCACTGAAGTGCTTCGAAGTTTGCACAATGCAGTTGCAGCAACCATTTGCGCCAAGTGCTATCCACAACAGCAGGGTGCGTAACTAGTCTTTCATCACTCACTTGATTTGGGATCCCCTGGGTACCTTTCCATGCTTTTCTCGAAATGGGCGCTTGCTCGAAAACCTCATGAAGAATAGGGTGGGAAGCATTTGATTCGGAGTTGCACTTCCAAGAGGATCAACAGTGGAATTGCGGAGGGATCCTTGAAGAGTCCGGAATAAGTCACTAATCTTTCATCACTCACTTGCGTTAGAATCCGTGCTTTTTACAACGGATCCAACTAGACAAATGAAACAAACGAAAAGGAGAAGAACATGTCACATGCCGATGCATTGAAGCAGCTTTAAGTTTGCAGTATGCAGTTGCAGCAACCATTTGCAGCAAGTGCTATCCACAAGGGCAGGGTGGATGAGGCCCTAGGAAGACATGTCGATGTGTTTTTTTTTCACGGTCAAAGATGGTGAAAGACTGACGCATTCGCAATTTACGGGGAAGTCTCCTTGATTTCTGTGTTGGTGGCGTGGAATTAAACGCGTTCCACCGAGAGAAAGGGAAAAAACGAAAAGCAGATGAGAAGAGCAACTCACATCAGACCTGCTCTGCAGTAAGATGTCGGAAAGTCATCCTCATTGTCATTTCCTCCAGAAAATGGTTGGGCTCAAGTCCGATAGAAAAGTTTCGTTTTCTAAAGACCCCATTTATCCCGGGGAATGCCAGCTAAAACCTACTGGAAATATAGGCTTTCATTGCCTAACATTTTCTAGCAGAACTCATTGATTAAGACAAAAAACAGAAAGTGAAGTGTCCAAGAGCACCCCCCAAATGGCACAGGTGATGGAAAGTCTTCAACCCTTGTCATAAATTGTGGGTCGTTCGGTATTTGAGATCGCTTGGTTTCTCCACTAAAGTGGTGGTTGGGGGGGCAGAGCCAGAAGCTGGGCATGAGCTTCTGAGGTGTCAATCTCTACTCACCTTCCAAAGCGAACCCCGACAAGCCCTACAGGACTCAAAGTCTCGGTTTGTGACGCGTAGATTGTGCCCAAAACGTTTATTCGATGATGTCAGTGCTGGTTTGCAGTAAGATGTCGGAAAGTTTTCAATCTTCGTAGACAGTTTGTCAGATTCTGAA
>VSDK01027481.1:65522-96882 GCA_009767595.1 Symbiodinium kawagutii
GAAAACCTCATGAAGAATAGGGTGGGAAGCATTTGATTCGGAGTTGCACTTCCAAGAGGATCAACAGTGGAATTGCGGAGGGATCCTTGAAGAGTCCGGAATAAGTCACTAATCTTTCATCACTCACTTGCGTTAGAATCCGTGCTTTTTACAACGGATCCAACTAGACAAATGAAACAAGGACTCCTTGTTGATGGTGTAGAACTTAAAAGGGCGCCACTGAGACAAATGAAGCAAACGAATCCACTGAAGTGCTTCGAAGTTTGCAGTATGCAGTTGCAGCAACCATTTGCAGCACCTGCTATCCACAAGGGCAGGGTGGATGAGGCCCTAAGAAGACATGTCAATGTGCTTTTTTTTAACGGTCAAAGATGGTGAAAGACTGACGCATTCGCAATTTGCGGGGAGGTCTCCTGGATTTCTGCGTTGGTGGCGTGGAATTAAACGCGTTCCACCGAGAGAAAGGGAAAAAACGAAAAGCAGATGAGAAGAGCAACTCACATCAGACCTGCTCTGCAGTAAGATGTCGGAAAGTCATCCTCATTGTCATTTCCTCCAGAAAATGGCTGGGCTCAAGTCCGATAGAAAAGATGCATCTTCTAGAGACCCCATTTATCCCGGGGAATGCCAGCTAAAACCTACTGGAAATATAGGCTTTCATTGCCCAACATTTTCTAGCTAGCACCCTCCAAATGGCACAGGTGATGGAAAGTCTTCAACCCTTGTCATAAATTGTGGGTCTTTCGGTATTTGAGATCGCTTGGTTTCTCCACTAAAGTGGTGGTTGGGGGGGCAGAGCCAGAAGCTGGGCATGAGCTTCTGAGGGGTCAATCCCTACTCACCTTCCAAAGCGAACCCCGACAAGCCCTACAGGACTCAAAGTCTCGGTTTGTGACGCGTAGATTGTGCCCAAAACGTTTATTCGATGATATCAGTGCTGGTTTGCAGAAAGATGTCGGAAAGTTTTCAATCTTCGTAGACAGTTTGTCAGATTCTGAACTCTGGCCACACCAGAATGACCAGGATATCCCCTTCCAAGTCCTCCCTAGAAAGTGAAGGCTTGAGCTCCTACAACCCGCCTGTGTTTAATGCAAAGAAAGATCAGATTTGAAGTGAGGGGCAGGAGTCGTTTCGAGGCTCCTTCTGCAGCAACTTGAGGAAGAAAAGTAGAAATCTTGGGATGTTGAAATGGTTCTCGCTCCGTGTCCGGAGCCAGCATTCCGCTCAAAACTGAGAGTTTTGCCTTTTCTTGAGACCACCTGTGTCTAGGATCCTGCATATTTTCGTTCGTTTTCGGATCCCCTCATTGCCTTTCCATGCCTTTCGCGACATGGACTCCTTGTTGATGGTGTAGAACTTAAAAGGGCGCCACTGAGACAAATGAAGCAAACGAATCCACTGAAGTGCTTCGAAGTTTGCACAATGCAGGTGCAGCAACCATTTGCACCAAGTGCTATCCGCAACAGCAGGGTTCGTAACTAGTCTTTCATCACTCACTTGGTTTGGGGGATCCCCTGGTTACCTTTCCATGCTTTTCCGGAAATGTGCGCTTGATCGAAAACCACATCAGATAAATGATTCGTCACTCACTTGCTTTGGGATCCCCTCATTACCTTTGCATCTCAGTTCTCTAAAGCTCTCCCTTTGAATCTAACGTAGAAAATCTTAGTGAGGCACGGAACACACAAGCTCGTAAAATCCAAACCTACCCGGAATCTCAATCGACCGCGGGTGGGGCACTTAGGGCACACCTGCAGCTTCACCCCTTCTCGGGCAGCAGCTGCCCGAGAGATGGTACGCAGCACCCGGGCACTAGTACTCTCCCAGCCGCTTGGCATTTGCTCGAAAACCTCATGAGGAATAGGGTGGGAAGCATTCAGAGCTGCATTTCCAAGATGATCAACAGTGCAATTTTGCACGGTTTCTATCACAGTCCAGAATGATTAAGCGATCTCTCGCCCCTCACTTAGTTTGGGATCCCCTCATTACTTTTACGTCTTTCGCGTCTTGGGCATTTACTCGAAAGCTTCATGAAGAATCGGGTTGGAATCATTCCGAGCTGCACTTCCAAGAGGATCAAGAGTTCAATTGCGCATGGATTCTTTCACAGTCAAACACGTTTAAAGACTGGCGCATTGGCGATTCTTTTCTTCTAGAATCCGTGCTTGGTAGACTCCTTGTTGGTGGTGTGAAACTGAAAAGGGATCCAAATCCACTGAAGTGCTTCGAAGTTTGCACAATGCAGTTGCAGCAACCATTTGCAGCGCGTGTCATCGACAAAAGCAGGGTGGGTAACTAATCTTTCATCACTCGCTTGGTTTGAGATCCCTTCAGTACCTTTCCATGCCTTTCGCTACTTGGGCGTTTTCTCGAAAACCTCATGAACAGTAGGAGCTGCACTTCCAAGATGATCAGTGCAATTTTGCACGGATTCTATCACAGTCCAGAATTCCTCACTTAGTTTGGGATCCCCTCATTACTCTTCCACGCCTTTCGTGTTTTTGACTCCTCGTTGATGGTGTAGAACTTAAAAGGGAGCCACTGAGACAAATGAAACAAACGAATCCACGGAAGTGCTTTGAAGGTTGCACAATGCAGTTGCAGCAACCATTTGCAACAACTGTTATCAGCAAGAGCAGGGTGGGTAGCTAGTCTTTCATCACTCACTTGGTTTGGGATCCCCTGGCTGCCTTTCCATGCTCTCTGAATTGGGCGTTTGGTCGAAAGCCACATCAGATAAATGATTCATCACTCACTTGCTTTGGGATCCCCTCATCACCTTTCCATGCCTTTCTTGTCTTGACCGCTTGTTGAAAGCAACATCAGATAAATGATTCATCACTCACTTGGTCTGGGATGCCCTCATTGCCATTCCATGCCTTTCGCGACTTGGGCGTTTGCTCGAAAGCCTCATGAACAGTAGGGTGGGAAGCATTCAGAGCTGCACTTCCAAGAGGATCATTTCAATTGCGCGCAAACTCTTGAACAGTCCGGAAATGTCTGAATAAGTCACTAACTTTTCATCAGTCACTTGTTTTGGGATCCCCTCATTACTCTTCCCCGCCTTTGGCATCTTGGGCATTTGATCGAACGCTTCATGAAGAAGCGGGTGGGAATTATCCCGAGCTGCACTTCCAAGACGATCAAGAGTGCAATTGGTCGCGGATTCTTTCACAGTCACTCACTTTGTTTTGGATCCCCTCAATACCTTTCCACGCCTTTCGCGATGCCTTTCGCGACTTGGGCGTTTGCTCGAAAACCAAATCAGATAAATGATTCATCACTTACTTGCTTTGGGATCCCCTCATCACCTTTCCATGCCCTTCGCGACATGGACTCCTTGTTGATGGTGTAGAACTTAAAAGGGCGCCACTGAGACAAATGAAGCAAACGAATCCACTGAAGTGCTTCGAAGTTTGCACAATGCAGTTGCAGCAACCATTTGCGCCAAGTGCTATCCACAACAGCAGGGTGCGTAACTAGTCTTTCATCACTCACTTGGTTTGGGATCCCCTGGGTACCTTTCCATGCTTTTCTCGAAATGGGCGCTTGCTGGAAAACCTCATGAAGAATAGGGTGGGAAGCATTTGATTCGGAGTTGCACTTCCAAGAGGATCAACAGTGGAATTGCGGAGGGATCCTTGAAGAGTCCGGAATAAGTCACTAATCTTTCATCACTCACTTGCGTTAGAATCCGTGCTTTTTACAACGGATCCAACTAGACAAATGAAACAAACGAAAAGGAGAAGAACATGTCACATGCCGATGCATTGAAGCAGCTTTAAGTTTGCAGTATGCAGTTGCAGCAACCATTTGCAGCAAGTGCTATCCACAAGGGCAGGGTGGATGAGGCCCTAGGAAGACATGTCGATGTGTTTTTTTTTCACGGTCAAAGATGGTGAAAGACTGACGCATTCGCAATTTACGGGGAAGTCTCCTTGATTTCTGTGTTGGTGGCGTGGAATTAAACGCGTTCCACCGAGAGAAAGGAAAAAAACCAACAGCAGATGAGAAGAGCAACTCACATCAGACCTGCTCTGCAGTAAGATGTCGGAAAGTCATCCTCATTGTCATTTCCTCCAGAAAATGGTTGGGCTCAAGTCCGATAGAAAAGTTTCGTTTTCTAAAGACCCCATTTATCCCGGGGAATGCCAGCTAAAACCTACTGGAAATATAGGCTTTCATTGCCTAACATTTTCTAGCAGAACTCATTGATTAAGACAAAAAAACAGAAAGTGAAGTGTCCAAGAGCACCCCCCAAATGGCACAGGTGATGGAAAGTCTTCAACCCTTGTCATAAATTGTGGGTCGTTCGGTATTTGAGATCGCTTGGTTTCTCCACTAAAGTGGTGGTTGGGGGGGCAGAGCCAGAAGCTGGGCATGAGCTTCTGAGGTGTCAATCTCTACTCACCTTCCAAAGCGAACCCCAACAAGCCCTACAGGAGTCAAAGTCTCGGTTTGTGACGCGTAGATTGTGCCCAAAACGTTTATTCGATGATGTCAGTGCTGGTTTGCAGTAAGATGTCGGAAAGTTTTCAATCTTCGTAGACAGTTTGTCAGATTCTGAATTCTGGCCACACCAGAATGACTAGGATATCCCCCTTCCAAGTCCTCCCTAGAAAGTGAAGGCTTGAGCTCCTACAACCCGCCTGTGTTGTATGCAAAGAAAGATCAGGTTTGAAGTGAGGGGCAGGAGCGGTTTCTGCAGCAACTTGAGGAAGAAAAGTAGAAATCTTGGGATGTTGAAACGGTTCCCGCCTGTGTCTAGGATCCTGCATATTTTCCGTTCGTTTTCGGATCCCCTCATTGCCTTTCCATGCCTTTGGCGACATGGACTCCTTGTTGATGGTGTAGAACTTAAAAGGGCGCCACTGAGACAAATGAAGCAAACGAATCCACTGAAGTGCCAAGTTTGCGCAAGTTCCGATGCGCCATTTCCTATACTGAATGACGACACTTCCACCTGAACTTTATACTGAATGGCGCTGCAGTTTCGTCGCCCGGCCAACCGGCAGATGTGAGAACTATCATGCTGATTTTTGCAAGCAAATGCGAATCAATCATCGCAGGTTCACCTGTATTCCAACGAAGTGTTGTTCATACACTTGCACACAAGTATGAGCAGAATGACGAGCATCTTTTTACATAAACTAGTGCTCCCTATGGCACTTTTCACAGCTGTGGACAGAAGACATCAGAAACCGTTGATGCCTTTGAACAGAAATTATCACATATTGCAATGGCATACCACCTAAACGGATCCAGACCCCATCTCCAACTGCGCAATAGCTTAGAAGATATAGAGACGAGGGTCCGCTGCATCTTTCCGGTCAGAGGCTCTTGTCACCAGTCCCATATTTCTCGTCCATCATTGCGTACAAGGCTGTCGACAGAAAGGTCTACAGCTGCAGAATCTCTTGATTTCCCCGTCTTTGAATTTGAGCATACTGTTTATACTGTTTGCTATCTGTGATTCAACACGTCAGGCCGGCAGTGGCTTAGATGTCAGGAAAATCCGGCAATCACACCACTCCTATCAATTTGCCTTGACTGTTCGATCAGCTACTTGCTCTTCAAGATTGCAAGATATGGCCAGTCCGGACAGACCATTTCGCATCACACTACCCCTTTTCTAATTACCAGCTCCTGGAGAAGATCGATCTTGTTGACATGTTGCAGCTGTCGATTGAAGATCGCAAGCGATTCCAAACCGGGTGACTCTCAGAAGCCATGCGGAATGGCATAGCTTTGATCAGGCAAATGCAGCATTTGCATGGGGGACATTGGTGATCCGCAGCGTATCAGATGATGCTTCCTTGAACGTAGCAGGCTTTGGGTTGTGTAGGAACGCTACCGAAAAAGTCTCAAGACGTAAAGACCACTCGAGTGCAGTGTTCTACTTAGGGCTCTGGAGGAACCAACTGTTCCGGCGCACTAAGCAGTCTCTGTCTGGCATTGGAGTGAAAAATAGAAAAGGTCTCTCAGGTCTCTCAGTGATTTGCGAATCACGTCCTGTTGCTGCAAGAGCCGAGCCTCCAGTGGCTCTCACTGTGCCGATCAGGAGGCAGCGGCAGGATGGCTGAATGCAGGAGAGTGGAATATTGCAAAGCTCTTGCCTTCATCGGCCAAAGGTCACAAAAGAAAGAGATGTAAGAGGAAGAAAATCAGAGCTGCAGGTCATCAAAAGGATTTAGTTCTGCAACTCCAACATGCAGCGTTTGATTCCTTGGCTCATTCACAACATGTACAATAAAGCAGCCTGCCCAGGTTCGTTCAACCTACGAGGCTAACATAGCCTTGGCCAGCAACATGCCGGGCCTTGCATTCAGCAACTGGTCAGATGAGGCTTCGTCCGACCTTTGAGGCTTTACAGCGGTTTAAGTCGTCCAGCTCCAACAACCGTCTCCGCATTCTCGACTCAACTGATCCGGTGTGGCACACTGTTGGAAAATCTGCAGCACAGCGATGCCAGCCATGACATTTCCTTCAAAGCAAAGGGGCACGGATATGAATTTCGGGGGATGTTAAGGCTGTTTTTAATTGGTCACTCTATTAGGTTTCTGTCCTTTTTTATTGGGATATTGGTAACATCACTCAAATTATAAGATACCAGAGATACAAATTCACCAGAAAAAGAAACACCAGAGACACACAATTACCAGAAACAAGCAACCACCAGAGATAAAAAACGCCAGAGATATGAAATTACCCAAAAAATACCAGAGACATAAAATTCCCAGAGATCAAATTACCAGAAACAAAAAACAACCAGAGATAAAAATCCCCAGAGATCAAATTACCAGAAACAAAAAACAACCAGAGATAAGAATTCCCAGAGATCAAATTACCAGAAACAAAAAACAACCAGAGATAAAAATTCCCAGAGATCAAATTACCAGAAACAAAAAACAACCAGAGATAAAAATCCCCAGAGATCAAATTACCAGAAACAAAAAACAACCAGAGATAAAAATTTCCAGAGATCAAATTACTAGAGATAAAAGACAACCAGAGATAAAAATTCCCAGAGATCAAATTACTAGAGATAAAAAACAACCAGAGATAAAAATTCCCAGAGATCAAATTACCAGAAACAAAAAACAACCAGAGATAAAAATCCCCAAAGATCAAATTACTAGAGATAAAAAACAACCAGAGATAAAAAAATCCCAGAGATCAAATTACCAGAAACAAAAAACAACCAGAGATAAAAATCCCCAGAGATCGAATTACTAGAGATAAAAAACAACCAGAGACAAAATTTCCCAGAGATCAAATTACCAGAAACAAAAAACAACCAGAGATAAAAATCCCCAGAGATCGAATTACTAGAGATAAAAAACAACCAGAGACAAAATTTCCCAGAGATCAAATTACCAGAAACAAAAAACAACCAGAGATAAAAATCCCCAGAGATCGAATTACTAGAGATAAAAAACAACCAGAGACAAAATTTCCCAGAGATCAAATTACCAGAAACAAAAAACAACCAGAGATAAAAATCCCCAGAGATCGAATTACTAGAGATAAAAAACAACCAGAGACAAAATTTCCCAGAGATCAAATTACCAGAAACAAAAAACAACCAGAGATAAAAATCCCCAGAGATCGAATTACTAGAGATAAAAAACAACCAGAGACAAAATTTCCCAGAGATCAAATTACCAGAAACAAAAAACAACCAGAGATAAAAATCCCCAGAGATCGAATTACTAGAGATAAAAAACAACCAGAGACAAAATTTCCCAGAGATCAAATTACCAGAAACAAAAAACAACCAGAGATAAAAATCCCCAGAGATCAAATTACTAGAGATAAAAATCAACTAGAGATAAAAAAATCGCCAGAGATAAAAAAATATACCAGGAACTACGAAGTTCCCTGAACCTGAAATCGGAATCAAAGTTCAAGCCGTCGCACCGAGGGGCGGACGGCACTTCGGGGGCGATGCACGAAGTGTGTGAAATATTTTGCAGACATTTTGCAGACATACCTTGGGACGAGCAAATCTGTGGGACCCCAAAGTTCCAAATGTGCAGAGGATAAGTATGGAGTTTGTGTTTGTGTTTGTGTTTGGAGTCGTGGTTGTTGATCTTTGATGGTTGTTTGTAGTTTCCTATTTTTTGTTTGTTGCGTGTGTTTGTGGTCAAATGAACTGAGCAAACTGGAGGAAGAAAATCTTGTGGCTTTTGGCTGAGCAGCACAGGAGATCAAAGGGCGCTCTACACACATAGCATGGTGGAAACTTAAATTCCCAGGCCCTAGGCATATAACTGGACACTTCAACAAGATCAAAGACTTCAACAGTGAACACTTCAACAGTAAACACTTCTACTTTACTTACACTTCTTTGCAAAGTGTTTTGTGTTCTCCGCGCGTTCCGCAGCGATTTTTCGGTGTCAAATCCTCAGTTTGCTGTTCGGATATTGAAATGTTGAAGTTGAGTAAGTTGAGTAAGTTGAGTAAGTTGAGGTGAAGTGGTTGAAGTTAAGGTGAGGAAAGGTTTGAGGCAGAAAGGCACCGCAGCATCAAACCTCCACCGAGGTAATGTGGAAGGCCCTAGACCTCCTTTGTTGCCAAAGACCCAGGACGGTGTCGTTGAAAGAAACTCTTTTGGGAAACGAGAGAAAGTCGTTTCGTTTTTTGTTGAACAAAGTACTCTTTCTTCGTTCTTTTTGATGGCGTTGAAACTGAGAAAGGAGAAATCATTTGCCGCAGATCAACAACATGCTGATGAAGTCCTTGTGATGTTTGCGTGTTATTTCAGTGTAATCTATGCAGTGCTGGTTGAAGGTTCATGAAAAAACACATTTTGCATTCATCACAAACCCATGCACTCCATTTTCCATTCATTTTGTATTTTTGTAAGCATCATTACATATGTACGAGCGTAATTCCCCAAACAGGTTTACCTGTATGGGGTTCTTACTCCTTTGAAAAGGGTCACTTGCCTTGGCCGTATGATTTTGACTCTGTCTCCGGGCTTGCGTCCTCACACTCTGGGTTCCTTTGGTCGCATGATTTTGCCTCTTACTTGTCTCCCATTTGCCCTTCATTTGTCTCCCACTCTGGGTCCCTTTGGTCGCATGATTTTGCCCTTCATTTGTCTCCCGCTCTGGGTCCACTTGGTCGCATGATTTCCTGTACTTGTCTCCCATTTGTCCTTCATTTGTCTCCCCTTTCAATCCCCACTCTGGGTCCACTTGGCCGCATGATTTCCTTCATTTCTCTCCCATTTGTCTCCCATTTGTCCTTCATTTGTCTCCCCTTTCTCTCCCACTCTGGGTCCACTTGGCCGCATGATTTCCTGTACTTGTCTCCCATTTGTCCTTCATTTGTCTCCCCTTTCGCTCCCACTCTGGGTCCCTTTTGGTCGCATGATTTCCTGTACTTGTCTCCCATTTGTCCTTCATTTGTCTCCCCTTTCGCTCCCACTCTGGGTCCCTTTGGTCGCATGATTTTGCGTCTTACTTGTCTCCCATTTGCCCTTCATTTGTCTCCCACTCTGCGTCCCTTTGGTCGCATGACTCTGGGTCCCGCTGGTCGCGCTATTTTCTTCACTTGTCTCCCGTTGACTTTTCATATGTCTCCCATTTTTCTCCCATTAAGATGTGTCCGCCTTGTGTCAGGGGTGGTGTCCGCCTTCTGGGCTGGTCTCCTTTCATTTGTCTCCCGGGTCCTTTCATTTGTCTCCCAGCTCTTTTTGTTTGTCTGCGAATTCCTTCCATGTGTTTTCCAAGTCCTTTCATTTGCCTTCGGATGTCATGTCAGGGGTGGTGTCCGGCTTCTGGTCTGGTCTCCTTTCATTTGTCTCCCAGTTGCTTTCATTTGTTTCTGGATGCTGTGTCAAGGGTGGTGTCCGGCTTCTGGGCTGGTCTGCTTTCATTTGTCTCCCAAGTCCTTTCATTTGTCTCCCAGCTCTTTTCGTTTGTTCGCCAACTCCTTTCATTTGTTTTTCAGGTCCTTTCATTTGTCTCCGGATGCTGTGTCAAGGGTGGTGTCCAGCTTCTGGTCTGGTCTCCTTTCATTTGTCTCCCAAATCGTTTTCAGTTGTCTCCCAGGTCTTTTCATTTGTTTTTCAAGTCTTTTCATTTGTCTCCGGATGCTGTGTCAAGGGTGGTGTCCGGATTCTGGGTTGGTCTCCTTTCATTTGTTTCCCAGGTCCTTTCATTTGTCTCCCAGCTCTTTTCATTTGTCTGCAAATTTTTTTCCTTTGTATTCCAAGTCCTTTCATTTGTATCCCAGGTCCTTTCATTTGTTTCCGGATGCTGTGTCAGGGGTGGTGTCCGGCTTCTGGTCTGGTCTCCTTTCATTTGTCTCCTAAATCCTTTCATTTGTCTCCCAGGTCTTTTCATTTGTTTTTCAGGTCCTTTCATTTGTCTCCGGATGCTGTGTCAAGGGTGGTGTCGGGCTTCTGGGCTGGTCTGCTTTCATTTGTCTCCCAGGTCCTTTCATTTGTCTCCCAGCTCTTTTCATTTGTCTGGAAACTCTTTTCATTTGTCTCCCAGGCCCTTTCATTTGTCTATCTTCTGACCATATCTTCTGGCATTCTATTTGGCATTTTATTTGGCAGCCATACACCCAACCAGTTG
Organism: Symbiodinium kawagutii; assembly: GCA_009767595.1. Taxonomy (NCBI): domain Eukaryota; class Dinophyceae; order Suessiales; family Symbiodiniaceae; genus Symbiodinium; species Symbiodinium kawagutii. Next base: position 76,115 of record VSDK01027481.1, read on the forward strand.
TTGACCAAAAACTAGCAGCTAACAGCAAACAAACAAACCTATGGACGTAACAGCACACAGACGCAGAAACCTCAAACCAGCTAATCTAAAGCCACCGCACTTCAATAGTCTATGCAGCTGATCCACATATTTCGTTCGCAAAACAAATTTTTGCACAATCCTAAATTAATCAAACATCCCGAGTGAAATTAACAATCATCGGGGGGGGGCAGGGCGGTCAAAAAATTCACACAGAAACGAATGGGTTGCAACTCAAGATTGGCTGAAGGGCTACAACCTAGAAAACAAACAACATTTGCCTTCGAAAAAAATAATGTACTTCGAGTGATTCATCATGGCAAGACATCTTCTGGCATATTTTCTGGCATGCTATCTCCCATATCTTCTGGCAATCTATTTGGCAGAGTTTCTGGCATTTTATCTGACATATCTTCTGCCATTGTATTTGGCATATCTTCTGGCAATTCCTTGGCATTCCAGTTGGCATACCTTCTGGCATTTTATCTGGCATATCTTCTAGCAATCTATTTGGTAAACCTTTCTGGCATTCTCTTTGGCATATCTTCTAGCATAGCTTTTGGCATTCTATCTGGCATAGCTTTTGGCATTCTATCTCACATATCTTCTGGCATTTTATCTGACAAATCTTCTGCCATTCCAGTTGGCATATCTTCTGGCATATCTTCTGGCATTTTATCCGGCAAATCTTCTTCTGGCAATCTATTTTGGTATATTTGTGGCATTCCAGTTAGCATATCTTCTGGCATTCTATTTGGTATATCTTTCTGGCATTCTATCTGGCATATCTTCTAGCATTCTATTTGGACAAGAGGAAAACGAGAAGGAGATAATTGACAGAAAATCTAACAAACCTCACCTGGCAGATACAAAAAAATATTGACCCAACACGTCACAAGTACAAAACAACATGGTCTACACAGAGCGTGGTGACCTTAAGTGTCATCATTTTTGTCCAAAACGTGTACTAATTGATAACTTCAAACTGTTTGGGGTCTACGGTGGTGTAATTTTTCTTACTCCATGTCACTGCGCTCACATTTGGCGCCTCGCAGTCCAATAGCGATGTCTCAATCTTTCGGGAACAGAAATTGCAAAAGAAACAAATCATAGGTCTGAAAACACCCTTAAACTCGCGATGTCCTTATGTTTCCATGATTTCCGCTTGTTGTTCTTTCTTGGCGTGCCCATCATTTGAAATAGTTGTTTTTTTCAAGAAATTGCTTTTAAATATTTGCCAAGTTGTCTTAACAGGCCAAGTTGTTTGCCGCAGGACCAACTTTACAAAGGCTCGTGATCGTGGTACCTGGGCTCACGGGATGCGTTCGTGTCGTTTTCGGTGAGTCAAACAGGTCTTGTTCAGCTCCGTTCTTAAAGATCTGTGGAAACCGAAAACTGTGGCAGTTTCGTTTAAGGTTCCGATGCTACTAACTACTAACTGTTTGCATTTTCAAGGAAACGATTTCGGAGCCAAAACTTTTTGAAGCTTTTGCCTTCAGCTTTCAGAAGTAGTGAAAACATAGTAGTAGAGCTCGTAGTCTGCTGGAATCAATGTGTGTGTTGCCCATCACTGAGTTCAGAGCTGCATTGGGATCCAGCCTTCGCTTTGCATGCCATAAGATCTGTTGAAAAGCGAAGGCTCTTGTCGGGTGAAACAGAGATGAAGTTCCTTTGCTTAGAGAGGTTGGATGAGGTTGGACAAATTGACGAAGAAATCCTTTGCCAAAAAACATCCAAAATGAAACCTCTTCCAATTGAATTGATTGGACAATCTTCTTCTTCTTCTTCTTCCAATCTTCTCTGAGGATGTTTTCACCGATGTTTTCTCTGAGGATTGGCCAAAGAAGCACGCTCGGAACGATCAGATCCACCAGAGAATCCAGACAGTTTCTCGGCAGCTTAAGCTGTTGCTTACTGTTTCTCTATGTGTTTCCAGGTTGATGTTTCTTTATACATAGATTATCGCTTTTACATTTCACATACGTAATGTATTTGTAGAAAGTACTTACAGAAAACGCATATGCATAACATGCACATATACATTCATTATTTATATTTCTACATTTACAGATAAGAGACTTGAACAGATGTAAAATGGAGCTATTCCCTTTGAGCATGCTTCCATGTAATTGCAAACTGAGCGCAAATGTGTAAGAGGATTACTTGGGCTACTATAGGTGTACACCCTATGCTTATTGCTCAGTCATTGAAATGCCAGACAAGAGTCTGAACGAAATTCCTAGACCCTAAGTAGCGCCTTACCTGTATAGCTGCTTAAAATCATATCTTACTGAAATAGATTCTTCAAATCGATTCTTAGATAGTTTCTCAGCGTGTTTAGATAGATCCTTAAGTATATCTACATATTATACATATTCTGAAGTATAGGTTCTAATTTGGCAGTTCTCGAGTCACCTCCTTGCCATTTGCCGAGGTTTCGTTTTTGGCCGCTCCGCAGCCCTTGCAGATGAGGCAAAGAATTGATCCCTGGACACCTACTGGAACAGCTGAGGATGAAATGTACATATGGCCATGTATACATTATATACACTTCATAAATCTTACATTTGTTTCTTTTCTATTATATTCTATTCTATTCTGTTCTGTTCTGTCCTATCCTACCCTATCCTATCCGTTTCTATTCTATTCTACTATAGAAAATTCTTTTCTATTTTCTTCGTTGAGCACATTATATGTTTGATATAATACTTGGCTCTCACTGTATGTCCAATCTCTTTTGACCAAAAAATGCCGAAACAAAGAGAGAAGATGGTCCAAGGGACCGTCATTGTCAGGAGCAACCGCTTCTAGTTTCACTAGACTTGTCACTCCAGGTCTTGCTATGCCGAGGTTTCTTGTGTGGATTGTAGAGTTCTATTCGCACATTTTGCTTGGATATCAATCAAATTAGGTTCTGGTGGTGTTACCGACAGCAAAGATTTATCTGAAGGAGGTATCTCTCTCTCTCTCTCTCTCCCTCCCTAGTCTAATAGAATGAGCAAAAGCTTGAGAAATGACCGAAAAGGCAAGTATGAGTTTGTGTTTGCACGTTGAACTGCAGGAACCGCAACAATTCATGGGAGTCGCTATGGAGTAACCACCAGAAAGGATAGCGAGATTTATGACCACCTCCGGGAACTCACATCCAAAGTGTTCTGGTGTGATCCGTCTTTTGATGCCTGTGAGAACACTTGTGCACAGTGGTTCTAACCTGTCAGAGCCATCCCTGGTGTGTGGGAAAAGCTTGGGATTAGTGTCAAGCTCTTGTAGGGACTTCCCCAGTAAGCAACAAAGAGGAGAACGAGAAAGAGTTGAGAGCATGGAGAGGTTCGAACAAGTGACAAATGAAGCACTTCAACAAGGTTAAATCAAGTGTTGAAGCACTCTTTCTCTGGTCTTTCTCTGGTCCACATGTTTCTTTCCTTTTCTTTGAGGCTTCAGAGCTTTTGGTGCGAGTGATCAGTGCGGAGCTTCCTCCGCCTGATTCGATGTTTGGAACGGGCCTGGACCGAGAGACTTCCTCTGTCCTTTTTGGGATCCGACGAAGTCTACGGATGACTTTCTTGTTTTCATTTCGAGCTGAGAAACATCGGAAATCTGAAATTCATGAGTGAAATCACGAGTGGAATGACGTAGTTCCTGCCCTTTCCAACCGTTGCACTGCCGTTGCCATCGTTTCCACGGGCTTTCTATCCTTCTGCCGTGCGCTGTAGGACCTCTTCGTTGTAGTACATTTGGAAGCCGACGGCAGGGAGGAAATCCTGGGTCGTTCATCCACCATCTGGAGCTGCCCTTAGTCGCGATGTGGTCGAGACTCCATGTTTCTCTTTGACGACTTAGAATAGACATGTGTGAAACATGGATGCTTTGTTGTGTTTTACATGAAGCATCAATTCTATTTTATCATATTGTTTGCATAGAAATATAAACATATGTGTATATATATAGTTTACATTATCGTATGGTATATTTTGTCATATTGTATTATGTTATAGTGTATTGACATGAGCATTCGTATTTAACTTGCAATTAAATGTATGTTAGCATTTGGTATGAGTTTCCAAATTTCTCTTCATTGGTTTCTTCTTTGGCTCTGAGGATGTGCGGTCAAAGGCCGTGTTGGGAATTCACTTGCGCCTCGGATGCAGATCAAAGGATGAAAGTCTTTCTGCTGGCATGCTGCCGTACATGAAACGGTCTGCACACATCGGACTTGTTCAAAGAACAAACCCATAAAATGAATGAGGTCAGATAATGAGACAAAATCATGCGATAAGATGATAAGTATAATGAGATAAGATATATGTATAGACATCGACTTTTCCACTTTTAAAGATAAGAATAGTACTTTTGAATAAGATAGACATATTACATTCATAAATAGATGTATTTTGTTGTGAAAGATGTGGGCTCCCCAAGACCGCCCGAAACCATTTCACTTTTGCAATAAATAGATGTATCCACTAATAGGATGTATTACATATCCAAATATGTATCCCTCCATAGGTCAACTTTACATCCAAGTCGTTGGTCAAAGTCTCTTGGTCGTTTTCCGAGTCTCCTCGAGGCCCTGCGAAGTCGGTGGACAGTTGGGCCTCTGCCGCGACGTTGCGCTTCGAGGCGTCCCTCGTTCCGTTCCTCGTTCCACTCCCGTGGTGAAGCACCGAATTCGATGTTTACACAGATTTCCATCTATATTTGTTAAGAGGGTAAATGTTATGTTTATATTGGGTAAATGTTATTTAGTTTATTTTAGTAGAAAGTGTGTATTTTGTTTGTAGATGAAAATAGAATTTTTCCGCTTCTGTTGGCATCTTGCTTGTCATCCAGTGGCCTCGGTCTAGCACGTGCGATGCTTCCATCAACATCCCCTTGTCTTCCACCTCTCTCTGCCTCATTTGTCCCATTATTTCATTTTTATCCATGTGTCTCTCATGTGTCTCTCATATCTCATTCTCATCCTGTGGTCCTATGATAATATCACTGGACTTCCCAACATACTTTACCTCGTCATACCTCAGCCCTTAACATCAGTTGTTGTACTTCTGATGCCTCTTCATACCGCATCAGATCGAATTTTGCACAATGACTCCCCATGCGTCAGCACACCTGATACCACATCACACCTCGCCATACATCCAATCTCATCCTTTCTCATGATAGTCTCTGCCTTGTCCTAAGCACATGTCATTCTTCGTCATACCTTGTGATACACCATGCGTCGTTCTCTGACATCATACCTCACCATGTCTCGTCGTAAATCGCAATTCCTCGTCATACTTCATCACGACTCACCATCCATCATTTCACCTGTTCAATCCTGTTCGGACTTGGATGTGCCTCAGCTACCTCAAGCGTTTGCAATTGTCTCCCACCTGGTTGCATACCTCGTCATACCTTATCAGATCTCATCATTTCTCAGCAACTCTCCCTCTTCTGCTCGTTTCTTTCTCTTCGACTCTTTTTACTTTTATCCCTCTCAACGTATACCTGGTCGTTACATCATCACACCTCACTACCTTTTTTCGACCTGGTCAAATCTGATCGTGATCTTTTTTGGGAGATCAGGGATTCATTTTGAGAAATCGTCACGCATGTTCCTGGTTATCAGTCCGTGGAAAGGGGTGACTTCATTGTTCGGAGGCACTGGCTGATATATTCTTGTTGACATTTTGCGTCGCTGTGCTGGAACGTTGACTTTCACTTTGCTGTTTTGGGTCGATGCCAGTGAATATTGGACTCGAAGACATCTGGAATCGTCTCTTGTGTCATGTTGGTGTCAAAATCTGTGCCTCAAAGTTTCAAAACTCTGTGGCCCCTGAATTTGTCCTACCACAGAACAGCTTAAAGAAGCACATTGTTTCCTGTTTGATTTTATGCCAGCATGCCTCTGCCAGGTCAGATGTGAAAGCTTTGCAGGCCTTGACTGATGATGCAAAGAGATCTATTCCACAGAAATGGGTGCACCAAATTTGTGGAATACATAGATCAGATGTATTTCTCGACAGCCTGCAATTTATGCGCAAAATTGTTGTATCAAATTGCACCAACCTCTTTTGTACAATTTTTCGACAGCCTGCAATTGCTTTTTTTCCAAAGAGACTCCTTCTGCCTGCACTAAAGAAGCTCGCAACAAGTATTGATTCGTGCCGAGTGGACTGTCGCAGTCCTCGTGTGGACAAGGGTCATATGAAAAAAATCTGACAAATTGCTGCCAAGAAGAGGAAGTCCGAGCTGTTCAGGGAGCTACCAGTTTCCAGTTTTGTTGCAACTTTAAACATCCCTGGTTTCTTGTCAAAGGCGATCGGCAGTTTGTTCCTTTTCCTTCTGTGCTTTGTGCTTTCTTCATTCCTTTTTCCGTTCCTGCTTGCTCACCTGTGGTTGAAACTGATGCAAGTGTCAATACCTCAAAAGGGGCAAGTAAAATCAAACAATTGTATTGACGCAGAATCTTTCTTTTTACATTCGCAGCTATTTAATCAGTCGCGAGTTGAATCCATGGTAAAACAGGCAGTTCGGTGTGGCTGAGAAATCGAGAAGTGAGACTAGGCCGTTGCGCTAGGCAATGGGCAGATGTAGGGAGCGGGGTGAAGGATATTCGGGAGCTAAACAGAGCTGCCGTTGTTTGTATACTTGCGGCATCCTGTGGCAAGGCGGTGAGGGTGGTGAGGGTGGGTTCTGATTGTGCGCTTCTGCCGGCAAAGGTCCTCCCTTCTCTTGGATTTATCCTTTGCAGCTGCAAGTACAATGTCTGGCTGGGCTTTCGAAGCTGCTGAAAATGTCATTGCAGGGCGTGTCGGTCCCCGTGCTTTGCACTGCAACACGATGTTTGGACTACCGCACCGCTTGGCGATGGGCAAATCAGAGAAAGACATTAGGAAAAGGAGGAAATGGCAATGGACACATGGGGGTCCTCGGGTTTGTCCAAGGCTGGGGGATGCCGAGGAATGACTCGAACTCTCTTCTGTCAGTTGAGAGATAGTACGCTTGTGATTGGTGGCCTTTGGTTCCCTTCTTCTCAGGTCTCTCCCCTCTATGTTTCTTCGACAAACAAATCAAAATGCAAAGCGTGATTGAGAATGTGAAGAAATGCAGATCTTCAATATTCTTCAATGATCTTCACAGTTTTCACGGACACGGATTGCCCATGGCTCTCGGCATGGAGGCTGGGGTGAGTCGTGGTGCTTTGGTTCCACATCAGCGTGGAAGCTCAGAGCGACGCGAAGGACAGCACACCTCGCAGAGCCTGGGAAGCTTGGGTAGCTTGCTGTTTCTGAGGCCTCCGTCCAGTATTTTTGCGAAGCTTCAAGGAGATGACAAGCAGAGAGCTTCCTTCCTCGAGATTTTCCTTCAGGTTTCATCACAACTTTCCTTCCTCAGCTCATATTCTCTTCTGTGAGGAGTCGATTGAAGCTGAAGAGCGGCAACGACTTCAAGGGACTTCTCCATGTCGAGGCAGAGAATTCTCAAGAGCAAATTTTGAAGCCGAGAACTTTGAGCCAAACTCTCCCTCTGTCTATTTTTCTCTCTTCTTTCTCGACTCTCTATTCTTTCTTCTTTCTTTCCCTATTCTTTCCCCATTTATTCTCTATTCTTTCTCTATCTTTCTCTCTTCTTTCCTCTACTCTATATTCTTTCTTCTTTCTTTCTCTATTCATTTCTCTTCTTTCCTCTACTCTCTATTCTTTCTTCTTTCTTTCTCTATTCTTTCTCTCTTCTTTCTTCTTTCATTCTCTATTCTTTTTCTATTCATTCTCTATTCTTTCTCTCTTCTTTCTCTACTCTCTATTCTTTCTTCTTTCTTTCTCTATTCATTCTCTCTTCTTTCTCTACTCTCTATTCTTTCTTCTTTCTTTCCCTATTCTTTCTCTCTTCTTTCTCTACTCTCTATTCTTTCTTCTTTCTTTCTCTATTCATTCTCTCTTCTTTCTCTACTCTCTATTCTTTCTTCTTTCTTTCTCTATTCATTCTCTATTCTTTTTCTATTCTTTCTCTCTTCTTTCTCTACCCTCTATTCTTTCTTCTTGCTTTCCCTTTCCCTATTCATTCTCTATTCTTTCACTCTTCTTTCTCTCTTCTTTCTCTCTTCTTTTCTCTTGTTTCCTTCTCTCCAAACTGCAGCTTGTTAGGTTCACACACCAGGGCCTGAGGTGCGAACGTCAGAGCTTTGCTGCTTTGTGACATGGCCTTGGGCCTCCGAGAGTTCAATTTCATAGTGCCTTCGCAGTGCTGGAGTTCCAGGTTGATGCCGATTCTCACGAGCAGCAGCATGTGGGTGTGTGAAGATGTGGGCAGTGGCAATCCATGACCTTCCCAAGTATTTTTCAATGACATGCATAATTTCATTCGTATCATCACCTGTCGATTTGCAAACAGAGGTGCATGTCGTGTGCTCCACTCTACACTTGGCTACTGGTGATTTTGCGAGTCCAAGAAAAAATTCTATCCCAGTCCGAGCCATGTCGATAAAGATTAGGATTGGATTTGCTGAACAAGTCTTTAGCACATGATTGTTTGATCTTCGTCAGCAGCTTGCTTGTGACTTTTCCACAAATATATGATTCGTCATGGTTCGAGGAGGATGGTGTGTGGTAGAGAGGGTGTGTGGTAGAGGGGACAAGGGAGGAGACAACAGGATAGTAGAGGAATAAAAGTGACATGAAATGACAAGAGAGAGGACATGGGGAAAATCAGAGAATATGAGAGAGCAACAAGAGGGTAGACAGGGAGGGTAGACAGAATGAAAGAAGAGAAGAAGACAAGAAACGAAGATGAGAACAAGACAAGAAGACAAGAAGACAAAAAGAGAAGAAGAGTTGAAGAGTTCTCAGAAGAGGTGAGGACAGTGGGCAGTGCACAGGGCAGCAGAGTAGCTGCTGAGTAGCTGTTTTCGCCTCTACGAGACACCACCTCGACACAAAGGAGAGCTTGGCACGCACATCTCCACGATGTTTTACATGTGGGGAATCATGCTTTAGAATCTTCCAGCTGTCCTTGCACATGTGTCACCATTGCGATTGCACGATTTTGGATTTCAAAATGTGTTCAAACATGTTTATGAAAGGGCATTATCCTGAAGACATCTTCTACATGTTTTGTACATACTCTGACTCTTTCTAAACCCTTCTACAAGCAGGAAACTCAAGCCTGAAAGAGGAAGCCTCTACTGTCATCTAAGCTGATCTAATTGGATGAAGAAAAGCTGCTGGAAAGGTGTCAAAGTAGTGAAGCTTTGAGCCGCTTGAACGGGCAGAGCTCTGACTTGCGGTTTCGATGAAAGGATTGGCGAGGCTAAGGAGTTGCGAGGCAGTTGCAAGGCAGTTGCGAGGCAGTTGCGAGGCAGTAGGTAAGAGAAGGATAACAGAAGGTAAGAGAAGGAAAAGGTCAGAGAAGGTAAGAGGCTCTAAGAGACTCTAAGAGACTCTCTTTGAGACTTGAGAAATCCAAAATCCAAAGTATAGGGCTACAGCTCCTTGAGGGTCGAAGCAGATGTGTCTGGGTCGCGTTGCGGGTCGTGTTGCATTCGACTCAGAAGAATTCCACACGCTGTTGGAACGCCGGAAAGGCAAAGATCTGAAGATCCATTGCCTTCCAACACCAAGACCTTCAGAAGTGTCCGGTGCCGAGCCCCTGGAGCCCCACCGTCCACACGAAATTCGAGAAGTATCAAAGAAGTGCAAAACACAAACAGAAGATGATCAAACTGAGTAAGGCATTAAGTAAGGCACTGAGGCATAGGCCAAGAACCAAGCACTGTTCAGTACCGTGAATTTTGAATTTTGATCCGTGGCATTTCTGAAACAGCAACTGAGGATTCTACAGCGAACAGCGCGACGAGCCAAGGTCGCAGCCACAGAAGTGCCGCAAGTTACCAGGTGGTCCAAGGCTTTCAAGAGTAACCGCCTGGTCATCATGGACCACCTGGATCACCTCACCTGACTCCACCCCTGGATCACCTTTAATTCACCTTTAATCACCTTCCGTTTGGCCTGAGGATCAACCACGCATCAGACTCAGATGCATAGACTCAGAATTGCAGTTCTTGTGCTCTGACTTCGACAAGAAAGAATTTTTAGAAGTACAAAAAGATCGCAAGCCACATGAAATCAGATACGACCTGTGTCGGTTCTACTTTTGTCCGAACGGTATATCAGGAATAGGACATTGAATCAATCAAAGCCACCTCAAACTCTCACAGCACCAAACCATTTCCAGTGACAACGGTGGGCGCTCTGGATGTGATCGATGTGCCGCTATTTGCGATGAACGATGCACACTCACACATCATGCATCATGGTGTGAGTATCAGAGTATCAGTACTACCCATGAAGAGCGATACTCTTTTTTTGTCTGAATATTGTTCGCTGCCAATCGATATGAAGTCTTTGAGATGTAACAGTCGAAACGCGTCTCAGAAACTTTGTAGGAGTGATTCGCTTTACTCAAGTCCAAGGAGTTTAGAACATGTGCGAACCAAGGTTTAGCATCAAATCATAGAACCAGCGAGTCCAATCTGAGTCCAATCTGAGTCCAGTCTGAGTCCAGCCTGAGTCCAGCCTGAGTCCAATATATTCTATTCTGAACTTTTTGCTGACTGTATAACAAGATTGGACTGATCTGAGTCTAGATCTTCTCGTCGCTTTCGTTTCCCCTACTGGGGGTGGAGGAGGTTTAGGCAGAGAATCCCAGGAGGAAGTCCTTTTTCATCCTCACTAAGGGTTATCTTAGGATATCTTAAGTATAGATGGCATATCTAGTCTGTATGTATAGATCCGGTTTTTGGCTTTGTCTTAGCATTTTTCTTGGAATGGGTTGTGTTGGGTTGCATAGCAGGGGGTGATTCAAGGCAGAGGTGGATGAGGCGTCACATGGGCGGCTGGATGCAGCGAAAGGTATCAGAAAGTGCACAAACGGCACCTTTCGGACAAGACTTTTTGTCAGGAAAAAAAAAGGCGGATAGTGGGGGGTGATGTGGTTCATTTTGCGTGCCAGGGACCCACTTTGGGGCTTGGCCCATGTTAGGTCCAACGGGGTGATTCTGGGCATCTTGAAGGCCATTTTGCAGCTATGCTGGGTGTTGGGTTTCGTTGGGCCCATGTTAAAGGCACGTTGGAGCCATGTTGAGCAAGGATTGATTTTGGCGAAGCTGTTCCCCAGCGATGTTGAGCCTTTTTTCAACTTCGAGATTCAGCTTGAAAAGATGTAGAGTAGTGACTCCTCACTGCAGAACATCCTCTGCACCGTTCGAAGGAACACCACTGGTTCGCACTTGTAGACCTTCGCAGCTGTGCCTTTACCGCCTGCTTTGAACACAGTCACCTCCGGCAAATGAGGCCTGAAGGACTGGAACGAGCAGGAAGTCTTCCAGATTCATGTCGCGACTCAGTGTCGGCTGTGTGCTGTGAAGATCAGTTGAAGTCAGGTCGAACCATCAGAAACTGCAGGTGATTTTACTCATTTGTGATGACTCAATGGCGGAACAAACCATCGTTGGTGTGGATTCATCGAGTTGGTTTTCTTTGGTGGCAGGTTTACTGGAGGTCAGATCCATTCGGCTGAGGGGTACCTCTGGGTCAAGGTGTCCATTTCCCCTGCAAAGCCATCGTAAGGACATGACTTTTCCTATGGAAGGGAACCATGACAAGCTTACCTCTTCGCAGATTGGCAGTTGACACATTTGCAGCTCACTATCTGAAAAGATTCACATGACATAGCCTTCGAAAGGAAGCGTTCATATCTGTTCTGTTTCATCCCAACATTGGTTTGCCTGCGATTTTCGACCAGTGAGGATCTATATCTGAGGTTTGATCGGATTCTGGCTGAGAACTCGTTTGCAAGGGTGGTCGATAATTGGTGGTTGATTACGGATGGTGATGCTCAAATGACGTGATGGTGGGGTTCACACTATGCCAGACATGACATGATACATAGATGATACTAATGATCTACATGGGATAGACATGATTTGATATACAAATGAGATACAAATGACATACCACTGATCTGGTACCTTCTGATTTTTCTTAGCTCATGGGCGCATGACATGAGCATCGTGGAGCCCGTGCGGCGCCTGCCGCGCATCTAGGCTCCACAGATTCGGAGAGCGAGGAGGAGGTCGCTGAGGTACCTCGAAGTTTCGCTGACGACAGAAGTCATCTTCGGTGGTGTCAGAACTCAAGGGATGAACGTTCTTCTACTGACTGAGTTTCTTTCTTCAACTTGTAGTTTGTTGAACTTTTAAGTTTGTTCGTTTGTTCAACTTTGAGTTTCCATTTTTGTAATGAAAGAATATGAAAGGATATAAAAGGACAAATCCATGGACAAGCGATGCTTCGTTTTCCTGATGCTTTGCAGGCCACTAGCAAGGTAGCCACAGCTATGCTGAGGCCCTCACCGAAGCTTCTTCATGTTTGAAATCTATTATTTTCCACATATGTTTTTTTTAAATTTGCTATATCTTTTGTATTTAAATTGTTTTCTTCTTTTGTGTCTTTTATTTGTATTTTCCAAACAAATCGTTTTGCAAGAGTTTCTTCAGGCAAGTACCTTAGGTACTTTGCATACCTTGCATACGTTGCATACCTTGCAGTCCATGTAAACCAAAAAGTTCGGAGACCGAGTGGATCCCTTGCCGGGGGAGGACGTGGGAGGCACATGAAGGCATTGTGCGCATCTTATATCGTCCAGTTGTGGGTTCATGTGTCGCGAGGCACTGGCGCCAATCTTCGAGCTTCAATCAAGCGAAGCTCGTTCAGGAGTGTCAGAAACGCTCTCGTTGGTGCAAAGTTTTCACTAAAGAAATTTCCAACGCAATGAGAGCCTGTGTGAGCAGAGCCCCCGTGTCTCCAGAGTCGCAGATTCACAAAACTTCTCAGATGCTTTTTCAGCTTGTCTTGTTCATATCTCAACAGTCTAATATCTTCTTCAAGCTAGTTCGCCTCTTCCATACAACTTGTCTCCACTTTTCTCGCCCAAAAGTTGTGGCGACTCCAGGAATTGGCGTCGCGCCTTCAGCTGAGTGCAAAGAAGTTTGGACCTCAATCCAAGCAGCTGAGCACTGCATTTTCCAAGCTTCTAAACTCCAGTTGGATATAGATTTGGATGTACATAACTTTACGCAACTGTATGGATTACTTGGGAATCTTCAAGGATGCATCCATTCCACACCCAAGAATTCTGTGCTGTTTTGGATGAAATGTGATGTTTGTTTTGTTTCTTTCTTCGACTTTTGCTGTTCCAGCGAGTTCAGTTGCACGTTTGCAATTGGAATCCTGTCTGAGTTTTTCTGTGAGGTATGAGGCTGGAAAATTCTACTCGGCAGCCAAGGCGGGGTTTGCAAGCAAAGCAGCGCAGCTTCAACAGTTTCAAGTCATACCAGTTTCAATAGCTTCATATCTGAGTCAAAGAAGCGGTTAGATAAACTCTTGTGGATTTATTGAAATGAACCAGTGGCAGAAGATTACTCATCTAAGAGATGGGCTTGAGCGAAGACTGATGAGAGACTGCGGTGCCCACCAGCTTTCAACATGGCTTGTGCAAAGCATGTCTTAATCTGCAGTGTCCTCTGAGCCTAGAAACCAGAGAGCCTTTGGGCTCACTGGATGCGGTAGAAAGTTGTGAAAAGTTGTGAAATTGAAAAGCGGACTTTTTTAAGACAAAACAACAGTAAGAAGGAAGTGCTTTACATTAAGCAATTGCTCCAAAAGAGAATCTTTTTCAAAAGACTTTCAAAGAGAGACACAGTTTTTTGAGGTCCGCAAAAGGTGAGAAACTCTGCAAAGCCGACTGTTCACTGAAGAGGTTGCCCCAGCGGAACACGGATTTCAGGGCTTTTTGCATTCTGAAACTGCGCAAGAAGCAAACAGGTTTCAGCTAAATGCAAACCTTTGGATACCTTCAAGGTGCCTTTGGTGGTCCTGAGCCCGATGCTTTTTGGAAGAAAAAAACATGAGTAAAGACTACCGATCTGTCTAGCTGAGCACAGAAACTACTGCGAAAGTCACTCAGCAAGATTGACCATTTTGCATGTGGAAGAAATTCGGGGTGACATCGTACAAGCATTTTCTTTGACAGCGTTTTTGCAAGCACAACACATCAACAAACGTTTGCAACAAGATCGTGGCAAAGTCATGCTCAAACATTCGCTGGTTCAACCTTGCGAGTTCCTGAGTTGCGGAAGTCTTGCAGGGACAAACAAAAAGATGGAATCTGCGGAATCAGAAGATGGAATCACTGAAATCATTATTTTTCGCTTCAAAAAATCAATTTCTTGGTTCCAGCAATGGTTCCTTTTGCTCTCTTGGGTTCCGGCCTTTTGCTCTCTGGGGTTCCTGCCTTGCAACCCACTAATGGCCCCGTTGGCATGTCAGTTCAAGAAAGGGCTCAAGAAACGTTTCGCTTTGTACAGATTACATTGCCATGATGCAGTTCTTGATCACTTCGACATTTTTCTTCGCAGCTTCTGCAGAGCTCTCTCAGCAGAATGCGGCCTTCCAAAGTCGGAACTTGCAAGGTTTGGTGGATTGCGGCGTTTGCAAAAATGTGTATCCAACTGCTTGCCAGTGGTGCAATGGCATGGGGGGTCCTGCTGCCATCGACTCATCCGGGTCAGCCCCTGCTGCTTCCCCAGCCGGAAGTGAAACGGTGAACTGCGGTGTTTGCAAGAATGTGCCCGAATCTACTTGCCAGTATTGCGATGGCATGGGGGGTCCTGCTGCAATCGACTCATCCGGGTCATCCCCAACCGCTTCCCCAGCTGGTAGTAGTGAAATGGTGAACTGCGGTGTTTGTAAGAATGTGCCCGAATCTACTTGCCAGTATTGCGATGGCATGGGGGGTCCTGCTGCAATCGACTCATCCGGGTCATCCCCAACCGCTTCCCCAGCTGGTAGTAGTGAAATGGTGAACTGCGGTGTTTGCAAGAATGTGCCTGAGTCTACTTGCCGGTGGTGCGATGGCATGGGGGGCCCTGCTGCCATCGACTCAGCCTCGGATGATGATGAGGATGAAGATGAGGACGAGGACGAGGACGAGGACGAGGATGAGGATGAGGATGAGGATACCAAAAAAAGCAGTACCAGCACCAGCACCAGCAGCACCAGCACTAGCACCAGCAGCAGCACCAGCAGCAGCACCAGCACTGGCACCAGGACAGCAACTACAACTATGACCACCATGGAAACCGTTGGCTCAGCCGTTGGCATGGGTTTCCTGAGGAGGTAAAACTTCTACTGGCTGCACTCAGCAGTTGGGTATGTGGTTGTGCCAACCTTTGTGATGAAAGTGGACCGGCACAATCATCACTTCGAACGCAGCAACAATTTTCCACGGCTTTTTGATGCTGACCGTCTTTTGCGGCAATTAGCTTTGCTTAGGCCATGATTTTGATCGAAACGCATCTTCTTGAGCTTGCACGTGTGTAAAGAAATGCCATAAGAGCAGTGCAACTTCCAATCTCGTACAGCTTGTGCTTTGGATCAGCATTAAGGAGACTGATATTGGAAGAAAAGGAAGCGTGGCTTTGTTGGAAATGTTGATCTGATCATCTCTATCCATAAGATGTCCAAGAGTCTGTTTCTGCAGAATTGGGGGTTCTAAGTAGACGTGACATAGAATGCCGACAGATTGAGCAGTTGTTGTTGTTGTTGTTGTTGTTGTTGTTGTTGTTGTTGTTGTTGTTGTTGTTGTTGTTGTTGTTGTTGTGGCTGCTGCGCAAGAAAGGCAAAGGAGCGCTTTTTTGTCATCATTGGACAGGCTCGTGTCTCGTGCTTGAGTGATGTAAGCTGTTGTCTCCACAGCCTGATATAAGCACTTCTGTTGTCAACAGCTTGTCACTTGCTGTTGTCCATTTTGTACAAAGTTTTCAGATTTCACATCGCAGCAATGAATGTGTTTCGCCTCTCAAGGAAGCTTTTCTTGGAGGCAGGGTGAGTCAAAGCAAGTTTAGAAAACAAACGAAATAAAAGAAATGAACTGAAGGAAGAGAACTGGAAAGAATTGACCAGAATGAATGGAATGGATTTTTAGTGTCTGAGAAATTGGACCAAGTCATCCGACGACTGGGAGGCCTGAACCTTCAGAAGGACTCTCGTCTCGCCGCTTCAAGTCTTGAGACCCAGAGAGAAAGGACTTTCTTCCGGGTGAAGAAATGAAAAAACTTGGTTCTTAGCACATCTGGTGGAACTTCAGAAGTTGGAAACTCAAGCTGCACCTAGCTTCCCAATTATTGTAACTTGCGCTAATTACTTGGTAGAAGTTGTAGTTGCAATTGGCTTGAACCATTGGGTTCCATTGGGTAGAAATGGTTCGGTGAAGAAGTTGCATGGTGAAATGTTGGTGAAAAAAGAATCGGGGAACAAAAATCTTGGTGAACCGTGAAGATTCACAGATGAAAAACAATTGAACGGTTGATGACCATGCTGAGCGAACAAGCACGCTAAAAGGGAGGTTGCTTATTGGTTCAAGTGCGAATGCTTGCGCAGTGCATGACGGGCTGTCTTGGTATGCACCTTGATGCTTCTTTACTTCCATTTAGTGGTCTCTTTGGGAGCAAGTGGATCTACCATGTTTGATGTCAAGGGCCGTGAGTCGATTTTCTTCAGAATTTGCCACCCCGCTACTCCACCTGTCGGTCGAGTACCATTGCTGAGTTTGTTTCCTTGAATGCTTCACAGTTGATACTCGAAGGACAGTGTGTTTACCGCAAAAGTTAGAGCTTCATTTGCTTCTCTCTTCACAAAGTGAGGTCTGGAACTGGCTTGGTTTGAAAGCAAAGCAGCCTACACAGAATCTGAGCTGCACTGGTGGGCTGTGGCCGTGTTGTTTCTGGTAGAGGGTCTCACCAGGGCGATTCATGACACCACTGCCACTGCTTTCAACTGAAAAAACCCAGAGGTTGAGAGCAAGCAAACTTCATTTGTCCGTGTTTGTTCTCTGTTTGCTATTTGCTGGTTGGGTTAGTGAGAGTTAGTGTAATCAATTCCTTCAGTTAGTTCGGTTGGTCACTTCGTTTTTGCTTCTGATGCTTCTGTTTTTGCGGTGCTTTTTTGTTCGCTTCCAGGATCGCCAAGCACCTATGGGCTCCATTCCGTTGCACCAGGTGAGGGAAATCGCCGGCAGGGTTGGAGCACATGACACCGAGCCTTTGATGTAGATGAAGGTGTGAAATTTTATTTGATGTATTTGATGTAGATGGAAGGATAGCTATGACGAAAACTAGGACCTTGCACTAGTGACCCATGCCGCAATTTTTTTGGTTTCTCAAAGGAGAATGTCTGGGATGCTTGTGACGGACCTCTATAAACAAGATTAAGCAACTCCGCAGAAAATTCTTGGAATTCTGTTTGTGGGAGTATTTTCATGTAGTTTTACATGCATTTACCTCATTCTTTTCTCGTTTGTAAATGGATCAGATGTTCATTCATACCTCATTTAGATATTTATTAAGATTGAACATTAGATGATTGAATCTTCTCTTTACATTTCTTCTCTCAGTCCTCATTTTACCTCATTTTATTCTTCTCAGTCCTCACTTTTACATTCTTCTCTGTATTTTACATTTTGCCTCTTCTCTTTACTCATTTTAATCTTCTCTTTAAAATTATCCGATTCTCTGGTGCTCCGAGGTGCGACGCTGCAGCGCCGGCGTCTCTTCCAGGCGCGGCTCGCGAACGCCACGGGGAGGACCTCGAGCCGAGCTGCCCACGGCTGAGGTCGACGGATGAAACGCTGCGCGCCCAGATGGCCCGGGCTCCAAGGGGAGCTCCTGGGGAGCGATGGCCGTGGCGAGCCAACGCCAGGAGCTGCCGCAGGAATTTTCGCCAACGAACAGAGTCCCGCTATGAAGAAGTCGTTTATTTGTTGCTGACACATTTTTTCTGATTTTAGGCCTTTTCATTCCACACTCTATTCATATCCTGAGGAAAGTACTCCCTCATTTGCTCGTCCCATTTTCACCAGGTATTCATTGCATTCTTCTTCATCAAGTGTTTTCATCAAGTATTTTCATCCATCAGATTTTCGTTCATTTCATTCATCAAGTATTCATTTTCTCTTCGGTTTAGCCAGTGAGGTGCAGGTGTCTACTCTTGGACCTTCTGGCCCTGGCCAGTTGGAGGCAGACGAAGACGTAGACATGCTCGGTGACTATGTGAGAGACTCATGTCATATCCAACTTCCATGGAGTACATATGATATAATATCTCTACATTATACACTAAGAAAACAATATCAATAATACTTTTGTAGATTATGTTCATACAGAACATAGCATATATGTATATACATATAAAGTAACACATGTATGTATTAGATATGTATACATAGCTGATATATTTTTGGTGTTTTCTTTGTGCTTCCCTTTGTCAGGTGTTGTGTGAGTCGAAGGATGTGGCCGAGAACTGGAGCCGCGACTTGCGAGAGTTGCGAGACTTGCTGGAGCCCTTGGGCAGCACTGGGGAGCCGACGCCCAGCCCCGGGAAGGCTGAGGGAGCTAAGGACTTTCAACAAAAACCATCAGAAACCATCAGAAACCAACGGAAACCACCCGAAACCACCAGAAACCACCAGAAACCAACGGGTACCAACGGAAACCAACAGAAACCAACAGAAACCAACAGAAACCAACAGGAACCAACATTTCAAGATTGATTTCAAGTTTGATTTCCATCAGATTCAACATAAACTTGACATCGCGGTGTTTTGTCTTGTTGATTGTTTCAGCTTGTTTCCAAGTTTCAATTTTGAAGAGCGGGTTTCACAAAGAAAGTATTCAAAAGACAAACAGCTTTCGTCAAGAGTCGCAGCAAACAGAAGCCAATCTTGTTGTTGCAAATCGTTTTGGTCCTTGTTGTGGCTGTCTTTAGAGGTCCTTGCAACATTGTTGTTGCCCCCTGCGGTTGCTCCTTTGGTTGCCTTGCATTGTGCTTTTCTTTCTTTCTCTTTTCTTCTTTCTCTCTCTTTCCTTCTTTCTTTCTCTTTCCTTCTCTCTTTCTCTCTGTTTCTTTCTTTCTCTCTTCCTTTGTTTCTCTTTTTTCTTTTTCTGACAATTTTAGTCTTTGGAGGCTCATCTCACAGCTTTGATCCCGCGCTCACAGAAAACTCATGCCAATCTCTAGAGAGGCTTAAGGCATCTTGCGGCTCTGGTACACGCATGATGGAATCAGAGAAACCTTCTCTCAGATGATGTGTAGCAAGCACTTTGGCATCAGAAGCGATCTTGAAACATTCTGACAGGGGCTTTCGATTTTGGGAAGGAAGGAACTTGAAGGGTTTCTTCCCTGCTTCCTCTGTTTCTCTGCTCGCCATAGGTCCACGGTGAGCTCCTAGCTTCAACGAAGCTTTCAACACAACTGTGGCGCTGTGGCGTGACTTCGAATGCTCTCTGAGATTAGTTGACTCGAGAGCTTTTCCCGCTGAGTGTCGAACCGGTGAACTCTGAGTCTTCGAGAGGAACTCTTTGGGTTGGGCTGCCGTGTAACATTGATATACATCGATCAGTTCACATCGATCGGTTCACATCGATCGGTTCACATCGATCAGTTCATAGTGAGATGCTTTGTCTGAAAAGGCTCACAGCCGGGCAGCCCTATGAGCTCCGTACCCGGACTTTTACGGCAGCTGTCGAGAGAACCCTTTTACCACGAGGTGCACACTTCCACTCTCTTCCACTCTCTTCCACTCTCTTCCATTTTCCTCATATTGTTTCATATCAAGCTATGAAAACTTTGTATATACTGCAGTATTTTGCTTAGAGGACTTTAGAGGTGTGCTTCTTCGGTTTCACAGTGTATGGATTCGGACACTCTTTTTGAAATTGGCTGCGTCCAGAGCAGGAATTCTTGGAAAACACAATGGTTCTGCCACTTCATTTCTTGGGCTATTTTCTATCTATGTTTTCATTCTATATTCTCACTGTATTCTCCGGACTTTCTCGATATTCTCATACATTTGCATATATTATATCATGTATTCTGTATATTCTGCATCTTTATTTCGGTTCCAAACTTGTGAACATTTAGTCAAGGATTTCCTGCAGTGGAGGCTGACGCTGTCGGGCGGCTAAGCCTCCCACTTCAGGGTCTTGTATATAGGCTCGGATTATTGCGTTGCACACTCCAACGGAAAGTAACCATTCCCACTTGAGCTTCTACTTTATCGTTTAAAAAAATATTTCTATGAATATATACATAATTACTACCCCCCCCAAGACCTATCTTTTTTGGGTGGCTTCAGGAAAACTTGCAAACTTTGCAAATTTCTTGGGAATCAGAATTTCAGATTTAAAATTCTCGGAAATTTTTTTTTTTCTGGATTTAAACCCTTAGATTTTGGGGGTTTGAATACCAATAAACAATTAAATTAATTTTTTTTAATTTTAAATTTTAAATTTTAAATATAAAAAAATTATATATATTTAAATATTTTTAATTTATAATTTTTAAAATATTTTAAAAATATAAATACCAATAAACAATTAAATTAATTTTTTTTAATTTTAAATTTTAAATTTTAAATATAAAAAAATTATATATATTTAAATATTTTTAATTTATAATTTTTAAAATATTTTAAAAATATATCTAAATTTAAATATATAATTTTTGGCAATTTATAATTTATTTATTTTAAATTTAAATTTTTTATTTTTATTTTTTAAATTATTTATTAATATATTAAATTTATTTTAATTAGATTATTTATTATATTTAATTTAAATAATTATAAATCTATTAAAATATTTATTAAATTTT
>VSDK01027481.1:106993-125413 GCA_009767595.1 Symbiodinium kawagutii
TCCCTACATTTTTCGGGGTACATCTTCCCGAATATTTAGTGTTGATTCTCTCGGACGTTGGGTTTGTTTCGTCAGTGGTCCGCACATCTTCGCTGCTTTCCAGGGTGCCCCCAGAGATTTGATGCTCGTCGTCCGTGGTTTGTCATCCATTTTGAAACCACGCAGCAAGACTCACCGACAAACAAACAAAAACAAGAGAAAAAAATGAAGAAACATGAAGAAACAAATCAAGGAAAATGACAAAAACAACAACATCAAATAGCGCCACTACGATGAATGCAACGACCATCAACGACCACCAATGGGGAAGTGACAGCGAAGCAACTGATACCATCACACGGAGCGCATAGATTTTGACACATCGCATATCTTGGGGTCGAAATCAGCGCGTCGATGCTGCGCTATGCACCGAGGCGAGCAATAGTCGAAGCCTTGGGTGGTTGTTGTTGGAGAGTCGAAGTGTAAACAAAGGCCGTACCAAATACAATGACATAGGGACACAAGCATGCATACATACGCATGCATACATATGTTACATACACCTATCTTCATAATGCAATCTATATCTGTACACTGTATGTTACATATGTGTGCTGTGTAAGCGTTGCACCTTCCAAATTTGCCCCCACATGTCACACAGCAACCAAGGCTGTGGCCCATCTTGCTGAAATGCTCACCTTCCAGCTTCCTGACAACGGAACATGAAATCAAACATTTCCATCTTGTGCCAAATGGACATATTTGTAAACTCAGTGCTGTCAACATAAGAAACTCAGCTGAGAAATGTAACCTCAAGAGGTTCACACATCAAACACAGAATCCAAATTCACATCTCAAGAAGTTAATTCACTTTAGCAACTCACCTCTCTAGAGGAGCCAGGAGCTTTAGCTCGACTTAAGAGGTGCTCTGAGCTGCGTCAGGTCTGAGCCCCCCGACTTTGTCCCACACCAGTGGCAGGGAATCTCGTGGAGCACCTGGAGGGTCCGTGATCCTGGAACTTCCGATGTAGGTTCGACCATGCACGGTCTGTATACATACATTTGAGCAGTACATGTATGAATTAGTTAGCATGTGTATACATAACATGTACTAAATCAATTCAACTAATACACATGCTTATGTTAGGCAGTGCTAAATTGTTCACAAGTGAATATTGTGATACTCCCTTCGATACTGCTAAGTACAATTTGTAAGTCAACGAATTGATTCATATTCAAATCACACAAGTGTTACTTTTGGAAGTCCTGCCCCTGCCGGTTGCTTGCAAAGCAAGAACAACTTCAGCTGACTGACACTCTTTTTCGGTGATATATCACATGTACATACCAATATGTATTATCATATTGTATTTCCATTCCTGCGTGACATATTTATACAATTTTACACAGGTATATGGTTTTTTACTTAACCTTTCTCAACCGCTGCTTTTGAAACCGCGGCGACGCTGGAGCGGCTAGCTTGGCCTGGCGAACTTTGTTCCATAGCCAGCTTCGGTCAGCAAGCACTCTACTTCAGGATAGCCCTGCTGTGATACAATGGTGATGCACCAGCGTTGTTTTTACATGGTTGATATCAGCAAAGATGCGCGCAGAAGAGTGATTATGCACCACTGGTGGTGCAACATGCAATGAAGAGTGGTGATTCATCATTGCAATCCCCATCCTCCTCACCTCCTCCTCCTCCTCATGCTCCTCCTCCTACTCATCCTCATACTCCTCATCCTCCTCCTCCTCCTCCTCATCATCAGTTTCTTTTTTCGCCTCGTTCAAATCAGCACCAGCTTCGGATAGCAAGCGGACTATTTCGAGATGGCCCTGCTGAGATGCAATCTCTCTCTCTCTCTCTATTTCTGCCTGGCTCGCATCAGCGCCAGCTTCGAGCAGCAAGCGGACCACTTCCACATGGCCTTCGCTCGATGCCAAGAGGAGTGGGGTGAATGTACCGTCCCTAGTGGTCAGCTTCACATCAGCACCAGAACCAGCTTCGAGCAGCAAGCGGACTACTTCAGGATGTCCCTGAGCAGATGCAATGTGCAATGGTGACCTGCCATTTTTTGTTTCTCCCTGGTTCACATCAGCACCAGCTTCGATCAGAAAGCGCACCACTTCCACATGGCCCTCCCCACATGCAATGTACAATGGTGATACACAAGGAAACACTGCTTCCACATGGCCATGCTGAGATGCAACAAAGTGCAATGGTGATTCACCAGTGTCTGTCTTTGCCAGGTTCACATCAGCAGCAGCCTGAATCAGAACGCGTGCCACCTCCACGTGGCCTTGATCTAATGCAACAAATAAGGGTGTGCATCCCCGGACGTCTACAGAATCTTTATCTGAATCTGCTTCAAGCAACAATTGGACTAGTTCAAGATGCCCGAGGGATGCGGCACAGTGTAGGGGCGTTGATCCGAGTGGATCCTTCAGGTCGTTGGGGTTTATGGGGCGTTGCAACAAGTCTTCAAGTCGATCTGCTTGGTTGTCTATGCATGCAGAAAACATTTGCTCGACGGCAGTGTCTCCTTCAGCCTGCTCATATTCCAAGAGGACCAGCTGAATTTTCACTATTTTCACACGAGTTGATGCGGTCAAAAGCTCATCGTCTTGGATTGCACGGGAACTGTCTTCCACCAACAGCCGTTGCCGAAATCTGCAAATGCCAAGCCGACTAGCCAGGAGTTGCTTCAAGACTTTCGCTGATTTTCCATCAAATTCGTCTGCGTCGTACAATGCCAGGGCCTCACCAGAGATTGCAGAGCGCACCTCCATGAAACAGTTCCTGGAAAGGTCGCAGTTTCGAAAAAAAATGCATCGAGAAGCGAATATTTGCCCCTGCTGTTGTTGTTGCTGCCATCGTTCAGTGTTTTATTCTTTTTGTATCATTTCTATTGATTTCTGCTGAAGTGTATCTATTTCCAATCGTTGACTCTTGACACTGATATGAGTGCGTTTATCAACCAGCAATCAGCAAGAATCTGTTGAACCACTGATTGGTACTCATGATAAGCGGTTTAACAACAGTTGCTGGTCATGCGGAACTGTTTCAATCTCGAGCACTTTCTCAGCCGCGATTCCACACACAGAGAGAGAGAGATATATATATATATATATACGTATATATATACATCTCGGTCCCTGTGTATTTACATCAATGTCGAACACCGATATGTTCTCGATGCTTTATGCAGATTTGCTTTCGTCATGTCTTTAATAGTCCCCGAAACATCGCTTCTCTTTCCAACTCCAAGGTCCTCCAAGTCTCTCTGTCTACCAATTCTAATTACATTCATTTCTATTCGCGATTCGATTCTCTACTCTATTCCTTTTTCTATTCATTTCTATTCTTTATTCTCTAATTCTCTGCTCTACTCTATTCTCTAATTCATTCTTCTCTCTTCCCTTTCTCTCTCTGGTTTTTTCCTCATCAAAGTCTTCTCTCCATTCGTGGCGCCTTTTCAGGGGGCACAGGAGCCACCCATGGATAGCTCAAGAAGGACACAGCGTTGGCCGTCGACTGTGCCCAAGGCTTCTCAAGCTGGCCTCAGCTGAACAGGAGCACATATTGCTACAACTTATGTTTGATAAGATGCAACTTACCTGAGTACATATTGCTACAAGATTGTTACAACATGTCACAACCGTTTTCGTTCGACATTCTGTGCTAAAGCTGTCAAACATCTGAAGCAAACATGGCAAGTGGAAAGCCATGCTCGCAATGCCTGGGCCAGAGAGAAGCTCCAAAGCATAGCCAAGGCCTTCCGAAGGAATTTCCGAAGGAATCCGTGGAAGGCAGCTGACCCTCCGAAAGTCCCACCACTTCCGTGATATGTCTCGCACTTTAGCATAGTCTTCTGTCACTTTCTTCAATTCAAAATCTCAACATTGAAGCGCAGAAAATGGGATGCAAGATGATTATGCACACATAAATGCAATTAATATCAATTAATCTTTTTCATCAAAGAAATGTTGATTCTAAAATTGCCAAATTCCACGAATTTCCTCATTTTTCAACATTTTCTTTCTGAATGCCTGGCCCTCCGTACGCAGCCAGGTCGGTCCGGAAGCGCAAGAAGCTGCTGGTCAACGAAAAGGACCCGCCGTTGAGGAAGTCCTTCTCGGTCCTGGAGGAAGACATGGCCGTGCTGCGCTGCTTTTGATGCAGCTATGCTTCACCTCTCTGATTGCTGAAAGCACAAGAAAAACATAGATGTTCAAGTACCAAAGAGTAACACATTAGATGTTCAAAAACATAGATAGTACAACATAGATCAAGAAACATGCCAAAGCATGTTCTGGGACAACATAGTACCACATAATAAGACCACATATTCATACCACGCACGCTGCAACTGGATGCTTCTGGGGCCCTCCAACCTGTCTATGAGGAAGCCATGTCAGTACTCAGAAAATCTGAAGAAATGCCGAGTCCTCAATGGCTTCCGGTAGGGATACTCCTGTGCAGCCAGTGCTTGGGCTCTGTTCAAGGCTGCTTTGGCAGAAAATGTCTGTGTAGCTGTCCATGTTGAACTGCATCACGTGTCACTTCTTAGGGTCTTCGTCACCTTCCACGTTTGCAACATCGTTTTGCCCATCAGTGAACCATCGGTTGAAGACTGTAGGATGGGCTATGGATGGGCCATGGTTGGGCTATGGATGGGTCATGGGTGGGTCATGGATCAGTCAGATATCAACAGTAGTTTCTTCCCATTTCATCCCCCCGTCCTGCCAGGAAATGTCTGCTGCACCCGTAGGCGCGCTGTATCCGATGAGAGCTCCTCGAGCCTGAGGTAAGTGCGATCCACTGGGCGTGTGAGGTTCACATCTACTTGACAGATATCAAACAAGCTATGCTAAGCCATGCTAAGCCATGCTAAGCTATGATAAGCTATGGTTAGTTAGCAATAACTAAGCTACTAAACATTCCAACACATGGCAGTGGGTCAAAACCCTGTACCCGAGGGTTCCCCTATCATAAACCTTTGTTTTCCTTATTATTTGTTGGTCATTATCCCCCGGTATTGGTTGGTTGATATTGACCCATTGCCACATCACTTTGTGATATCATCTTTACTAGGCCGCCAGTCATTTACAAATGGCCTCTGTTTTACAGTTCATTCTGTGTGGCAGCCATGGCCTGCAGATCGCCGGCAGACACAGGGCTGGTCATCGGCACGTCAAAGAAAGCACAGCGCCTACAAATGAGCAGGCGCACTGCCCACTGACATACTCCTTAACCAGTGGTACCCCTTAACCAAGCTGATGTGGAAACATCATGTGTCATGTTTTCCAGAAATACTCTTGGCCAAGAACATCCAACAACTGTGCCAAGCAAGGCAGTCCTCCAAATTGCTTCTTCCAGAATGTGCAAAGCGTCATGCGAGACATCGCCAACGATCAAAAGCGGCGCTTGGGAAAGCTTTTGTGCCTGCAGCGGGTGGCTGTCGGATTCAAAGGCACCACATCCGAACCTCAACAACCCTCAAAGCTATGTCAAACTTAGGCGATATCATGTCTTGAGTCTTGAAACAGCAATCCTTATCAACAAAAGGGGCCGAACACAAAGCATGGCCTTCAAGTTTGATCAAGTTCTTCGAGTTTGTAAAAGCGTGCCCTGAAATTGTGGATATCTTGCTCTGCATAGCTAGACATAGCCTGTTTCGTGCGTTTCTTCTGGCGCCTCCACTGCAACTTTCAGGCTTCGCACGTTGCTTGCGTCGATTTCCCCGATGAAACCAGGGAAGATCTTCTCCCCTTCGGCCTCGGGGATCTCCGGGATCCCTGAGGCCAAATCGGAGACCACCTTGGAACTCAACTTCTCCGAAGGGAGTTGTGAAGAAGTGTAAACTTACTTCACTTCAACTTCAACTTCACCTTCACTTCAACTTCACTTCACCTTCACTTCTTCATGTAACTTCTGAAGGCTATTCTATGCTCTTGCCTTCCAAGAGAAATATATTTCTTTAGCTGAAGAGAACAAAACCATTCACAAACTCAATGGTACTTTTTGAAAAATGGAATGGAACATCAAGAACATGAATGAATTCACTAAAGTTTCAATAAAATCAAAAAAAAATATATATATATATACGTACTGTACATAAATTTCATTTTCCAATGCAATGAGTGGTTTGAGTTCGTTGACTCGGTGTCCTCTCTGCTGAGGTGCTCTGGCGACTTCGACTTCGAACTCGGCAACCTTCTGGGCTGCAGCAACACCACGCATGAGGTGTTCCAAGCGGAGAAAGATTCAATTTTTCCATTGATTTCCAGGGCTTCTTGGAAAATGATCTGGAACAAGAATGAATTCCCAAAAAATGTGATTTTTCCAGGCTAAAACGTATCTGTACAATATCTGAAACAATAACGAATGATGATTTTGTGAATGTTTGGGACAGTTCAGCTATATTTTTGAACTCAGCAAAAACTGCCAGCTGCATCGAACTCGATCCGCCAAGCCTCCGGTGGTGTAACGCCAAGCACCTGTGGGGACAGCTGTTTCGGCACATCTCAGCCCGACATCTCGGAATGTCCAAGTTGGGTTGTTTGGATGGGGTGTCTCTCTATTCATTTCCCATCTTTCCCAGAAATTACTTCAGTTCAGTACTCATTAATGATTTCATCCTATCTGATAATGATATCAGTTTAGTTTCCAAGTTTTCAAAAGATTTAGCAGCCATGATAAAAGGTATTGACTCACACGCCTAAGTAAATCATTGTAAGTTCGATGCACATCATGTAACTTTGCCAGTTACAACCTGTAGCATACCGAATTAAACATATAACATATCAAACTACATCAAGAATTAGTTACGACTCCTTACGACCTTGCTAGTCACAGCATGATGGATGATCTCGTAACTTCCGTAGCCTTCGCCTCTTCGTCCCAGGCGCAATATGAATCTTGGCTTCGGCGGCCACACGTCGCAACTCCAAAGCCGTCTTCGTGACATCGCCCTGGAAGCAACGAGGAGTCGACCTCATGCGGAGGAGTTGGGGTTGAAATTGGTTGGTTCTTGGTGAACCATGTGCTAACCATGTACTAACCATGTACTAACCATATACAAACCATGTACCCACCATGCTTGGCATGATTACGCGGACCATGGTTGGGTAGCATGATGGTCTACCCGCGTCAGAAACTGAATCTTTGATGTCTGATCTTATTCTATTTGTTTCTTTATCCTTCTTTCGTCTTCTTTTCGTCGAGAGGCACCATGACCAAAACTTGTCCATAAACTCTGTGAAGATCACTTGCCTGAGGTGCGTGGAAGATTTGGAGCGTCTTCACATGCAGGGTTGGCATTGGACTGACACCAGAATGACATTTTCGAACAACAAAAAACATTTGCGTGTGCTTGTTGCCTCTCGAAGTGCATCTTCTTGATTCAAGTGGAGATTGGACAAGGATGACAACGGATATCTCCTCACTTTGGCAAGACCTCACTAAAGGTGTGCCAGTATCTGTCGTCGAGTTCTACAAAAAGTGGGGAAATGTTGGGACTGGCTTGCAGCTCGAGGTGATTTTGGCTTTGACAGCTGTTTATCTGAAAAAACACTGGAGCTCTTGAAGAAACGCGGAACGAACGATCCATCAGCTGATCAAAGACCGAAGATGGATCACTTGACAAATCTTTGACAAACCGAAGTCGAAATCTCAAACCTTCAAGAACTCATTGATTGAGTATGACTGACTCCTACATAGTTAGCTTTTTTTTGCCCCTTACGCTTTCCTTCCTGATCCTGAGCTGGGAATCGACTCAGCTGGGCGGCTCTGTAGGTCCACAGCGGCGTCCGCCTCGCAAAGAAGAACAGCGTGAACTGTCAAAGAAGGGCCCTTGGCAACTTAAGACACAGCTTGGCAACTGAAATGAAAGAAGTTTATTGAAGTTTGACGCTCTCAACTTAGTTAAAAATTGAAGTTGTCATATGTTGTCATCTCTTTCTGTACCCTGCCTTGGACAGCCGAAGCTGGGATTGGTCGTTGATGAGCCATTCCTTGCCACCATTTTGACCATGGGGACAAATGGCTCGTCTGTAGCATCACAACAGCTTGGCACCCGTCAATAAGAAATTTATAGAACCAGGTTTGATCAAAATATTTTTACAGTTTCAAATCGCAAGCAGCTCCAGTACTTTCTGAGAAAGGGTCCCGACATAGCACCGGTCCAGACACTTCAGTGGCTGCAATGGGCCCGGCCTTAAGCTTCAACGAGAACACAAGGATCATGAAGGCTACACGCACATCATATAGTAATCTTCAGGTCACACAAAGTCATCATCCCACATCGGGGTCACACGAATGTATCCAGAATCAGTGGGTCACTGTCTAGAAGAAGCCATATCCAAAAGCACAACGTGGAGCAAAAGCAAGCAAAAAGCACACTGACGCAAAAGCGAGGGAGAAGCACAGTTTCTAGCTGTTATGTCGTCTTTCCGTTCAACTGGGTTCACCTTGTTGCCTGGATTTGTTTCGCTTCTGTATCTTTTCGTTTGTGCCACCACCCTTTCCGCATTAACAAGAACGCCGCTCTGCACAAAGTTTGCAGCATCGAACCTTCCACCTTTTACAACTGGGGCCAGCTGCAAAACTTGAAGACATTTGTGATGAAATTTGTTTGGATAGGTTGCACCTCTTCTGGTCATCAACTTCCCTCTAGGCACTGGTTTCAATCACAGCCAGCGCAATGCTGCTGGGTTTTGTTCCACGATGTTCGTTTTCTTGGTGTGATGCTGCTGCTCATGGTGTTGAAATTACCACCAAGTTTGACGGTGTTGCGGTGTTGGAAGGGTGCTGCTTCTGCCGTTGTGATTGGTGCTTGTCTATTTTTCAAGATTGTCCACGACAGAGTTCGGACGAATGCAGAATCTGACCTTCCTCGCCCAACCAAAGTATCGAGGATTTGAAACGCTGTGAATTCTTGTTGTCATCCTTGCAGTTATGTTGTTAATATGTTAATGCCGATTTGGTCGTCACGATTGTTGTTCATGTTGGTAATAATCTGGTTCCTGCTGTTGTTCTCGTCGCCTGGTTCCGCTTCCTGCTGCTGCTGCTGCTGCTGCTGGTTTTGCCGATGTGAGGTTCCTGGCCGTCGTTGTCAGCTGTCGCTGGTGCTGCTACTGCTTTTATTGCTGCTGTCATTGCTGCAGTTCTCTCCTGATATCATTGCTGCCTTTGTTGTTCGTAGATTCTGTTTCTGCCCTTGTTGGCTGTGTTTTGGCTGTGGTCATGCTTCTCGGGTAGGAAATGCTGTTTCGTAGCCGATGCCGATGCCTTGTTTCGATTGCTTGCTTTCTTCCTGCCTTTTTTCCTTCTTCAAAGCAACCCCTGCCTTCCCTTTGTGCGATGCCTTCAAGATCCATTGCCCGGAGTAGTTTTGGCTTTGCTTTTATTGAGATGAGTTTTCAGCAATGCTCAATTTGTGATGCACACGATGCCAAAAAAACCAGGTTCAAACAACATGTTCAATCAGTAGCAATGTAGTAGCAAGCTATTCAATGGGCCGCAGGCAAAACAGAAATAAACATATGGTGATGGTGCATGCTGAGATTGAAGTGATTAAAGAGAAACATGTGAACAAAAGGCACTGAGAAACTGATAGACTTGAAAGGATTATCAGAATAAGGGAGCATGATCAGTCTCATTACCAGTTGTGCACCCAAGCAGTCTCTGTGCAAGGTTTATCAGGATCTGATTGCAATCATAGCGGCAAGCTGATCTGCTCCAAACACATCCTGCAAGCTGCCCTTCTTCCACACGGCTCGCAAGCTAAGGTCGAGGCCACCGTCATGATGACATCGGCCATGGCTCAAAGATGTCGCGACCCGGAAAGCCATGCACAAGCGATCGGCTCCTGATCTAAGCTACAACCGCTACTTGCTTGGTGTCAAGATGCTTGAAGTGCGGAAGGGACTAGCACCGTCTGCATGAACGGGTCTGACTTCTTCAAATCCAGTGGCTGCATGAGCTGGATTAGTGTAGCGGTCAGCTGAAGTTAGGACCAAAGCTATGGTGACAGTGGTTGGGTGTGGCCAAATGTCCGAAATAGACGAAGCCAGACTGGCAAGAAAGGCCATTAGTTTGCAGTGAAGGGGTAACACCATACGTGAAAGAACATGACTCCTGAGGACCGACCTTCCAACTTAATTTTTGATAAGTCAATCTGGAGCAAGCGAGCTGATGAAATCGCAGCGTTTGAATCGCTTGAATGACCAAAGGGAAAGCGCTGACTATCTTCACGATGCGGCCTTCCTTCCTTCTGGTATAAACTTCCACGGAAACTGGTCTTCCACGGAAACTGGTCATACAGGGCAAACTTTATCCAGAGATTCATGCAAAAGGGGATGCTTGTGAATTTTGGCAAACGTGTCTTTGTGGCTTGAATGCCCAAACCAAAGCATCGTGCAATGCTGAAGCCTCCTCAATTGGCTGAAATCTGCTAAGATGTTATCGTCGAACCCATGGGTGTTAAAGAGTCAGTTCATCCACCATCTTGTGCAATAACGAAATCTTTCAAAAGGAGGTCGACGCCGGAATGGAACGAGATGGAGAATCAGACCGCAAAGTAGGTAGATAATCATTAGATAGGTGACCGCAAAATAACATGACTATGGTACATAGCGAGGATGATAATGATGGCACTGGCAATGATCATGATGATGACGCAAATGATGACAATGGTGATAATGCCGCTGACAACTGATATGATGATGACGATGATGACGATGATGATGATGATGATGATGATGATGATGACGCTGATGATGATGATGATGATGATGATGATGACGATGACGATGACGATGATGATGATGATGATGATGATGATGATGAGGATGAGGATGAGGATGATGACGATGACTATGACAACGGATACCAGTGAGTCATTGCAAGAGACTCAATCGCATTGCTTTTTCACACGCGATTTGAGCACATCCTTGTGCCTAGACATCTCGGCAATCGCCTCATGCTGCTGCACCACTACATGACAAGTTTCTCGTGTCGCACAAACATGGTCCATGTGATGACGCCTGTTACATGTCAAGGTCATGCAACGAGACACTGGTTTTGTGTCTTCTTGCTAGGCTTGGGGTTTTGTGTCTCCTTTCCATGCTTGACTCGGCATGGAAATGCACACTCACCGCTCACAAATTCCCACCAGGCTGCTGGATTGAGCTGCTGGTTTCTTCTGCTTGTCCGGCGTGATGCAGTCCTCGATGTGGGCCAGAACACGCATGGCCCCGACATGAAGCTTTGATTTCTTGAGAAACAAACCTAGGGAGGGGTGATGAACGGTCTCAGGGAAGGCTTTCACTGGAAAGCCTGGCATGTTCAATGGTTTTCCGGGCCTAACTGGTCCAAGGCTTCTCAACGCATGATTACATGGTCCACAACCGGATTGAAAGGCTGATAACTACTGGATATTATGGTTGCCTACGCTAGGTGTTTCTCACCCCTCGTCACGTTTCTGCAGCCAAGCTATTGCCTCAGCCTCATCGCGTCTATCTCACGCTGGATTGCAAGGATTTTCATCCTCAGCAGTCAGGTCTAGATTGCAAGAAAGACCAGGAGGAACTAATCTACTGCTCACCGTTCGCCAGCACATGTTGACTCGAGTTGAAGTTTGCATTTGACAAGGGGCTCCAAAGGCAAGTTGTCTTTCAGCACAGCCTGTGTGCAGGTGACATACATTGACATACTGGCTGCGTAGGAGGGCGGCCACATCAAAAACCAAGAGAGCGGGAGGCTGTGGCAGCCCCCTGTTTTTGTGATTTTACTTTGGATTTAATATAAATTCACGACATCGTATGTATATAAAATGAAAATCTACAGTATCAATATAATCAATACTAATTATGTGTAGATTAATATGATACACATTGACGAATACTTAAGTCTATATCGACTATCGTTCTTAGATACCAGCACTACTATTCTATTCAATTTGATATCTAGTGGTAATTATATTTTTGATAAAAAATAAAACTAAGTATTCTGCATTAATTATTTGTTATTTACAGCATTAATATTGTGGACATATAATTAATAAGGGCTATGTTAACATTCGAATATCAAAAACGGATACAAGAACCCTTGTGATTTCTCCAATATCAATATTATTTGTGCATAGCCGTGGTTACACTACTAATATGTTTCTTTAAATGTATATAATGATTCTTAAACATCAATGTTCATAGTAAGAAAATAAAAATGATTTAACCGAGAATTTATTTAATAGAATGATCATATTAACTACTATTTCCAGGATTAGAAATTCCCAAGAAATACGATGTTTATTGTAAAACCTCGGTTTCAGACCCCTTAGAGCACAAAATATATGGTAAATAGCAATATCTAAAAAAATGATAATTAAAATAACATCCCGAGTGGAAGCTGCTCTAGACCTCATCAAGGGCTATCGTTTTATTAGAGACATCGATGTTTATAATGTTTTATTCAAAACCAAAACAAAAGAGATTTAAAACTAATAGCAATAAATACATTCCCTGGCAACCTCCACCCCAAGAAAGGATATTTTTATAACATTATATTCTTGAAATAATCATTTCAATTTATTAACTAATAATTTTAACCTTGAAACATATGAATACTTATCAAGCAAAATTTTGTACAATTAAACATTGTAGTATTGATATTGTGCAACCATGGTTTATAAAAACTTATTTCTAATATGTTGATATTGATACAACCATTATTGGATTTAAAAAACCAATACTAATGTTGAATACTAACAACTAAAAAATCTGAATAATCAAAATTTGTATTTTGTATCCTTACTAATAATAACCACTCTTATGCATGCATCTCTGAAGCTAATGGTGTTTTCAAACATGGCTGTTATCTTCTATTTTTTGAAATTATAACTTTTAGTGGGGACGGCAAAAATTTCGAGGGTCGAGAGCCCCAGGTCCAGGAACAAAAAAAACAAAAAAAACAAAAAAATCCAATATTTCCAGACTCTTGGCCAGACTTGGCCAGACCCCCTCACCCCCCCCTCTCTCCAAAGAGTCTGGAAATATTGTTTTTTTTTTTTTTTTTTTTTGTTTTTTTGGTTTTCCATAAATTTTTTTTGGTTTTCTAATTTATTAAAAAATATCTAAATCTAAACAAATTACCCTGTGAAATGCAACCTGTTTAACTGTGGTTTCTGGAGGAGGGGGTCTAAAGACTTCGAGGGTCGAGAGCCCCAGGTCCAGGAACCAAAAAACCAAAAAACAAAAAAAAACCAAATTTTCCAGACTCTTGGCCAGACCCCCTCACCCCCCCCTCTCTCCAAAGAATCTGGAAATATTGTTTTTTTTTGTTTTTTTTTGGGTTCTTTGGTTTTCATAATGGTTTTTTTCTATTTAGATTAATTATTCTTAATGTAATCATTCTAGATGATTGTCCTTGTCATATTTAATATGATTATTGTTAAAAACAATAAAAAGGGGTCCCCAGGGCCACCCGTTCTGAAAATCAAAAGGAAAGAAACCGCATGTCCAGCCACAGGAACAATCGGGCAAAAACATAACACGGGGGCACGCGCCACCATCGTGCACTTTGCCAGAATGTGGAATCGCGCCTGGTTTCTCTTTACATAAGCCTGGCAAAGATTAAACGAACGGAATCGAAGAAAAAAATTGGTTTGCGCAATCAGAGGTGAGCAAAGAATCCAAGGCTTAAATATCAAACCATTGTCTCGAGATATGCCCCAGAAGAGGCCACGCCTGTGCTTGAACAAAGATTGCAACCGACAACGAGCAGCGACAGACTGCAACGGTTGTTGGACAACGCAACTGGCAGCATAAGGCACCTGTAGCCGCCGCTGAAGGCGCAAGTACTTCTCTGGCAGGCCTTGATAACTTGATTGCGAGCACCTCCCTGTCATCACAAACGTGGGAGCCGGGATACCTGCCTGATCCAAGAAGAAAACTTAAAGCAGCATCCTCGGACAGAAAGCAAGTCAGTAGCACAACAAAGATGTTCAACACCTTCTCTGTTGATCTCTGTTGTTTTTCTACACCGGGCATTGAGGCTCCCAACAGAGAAGGTGTTGCAATTGTGGTCCAAGAGGCTATAGCCGCTGGGAATGCCAAGCGACGCTTGAGTGGTTTGCTAGAAACGCCTGAAACGAGATGTAAGCGCCAAAGGAAATTTGCCCAAGGCGCTTCCTGAAGCCTGCCCCATCAGCACCTGGACGCGACGCAGCCCACATCAGCCCACACAGTTCAGAGCTGTGGAAAATTTCCAACAATTCATTCCAGCCTTTTCCGGTTCGTTTGGATGGCTGACGACGGTACGGCTGCCATGCATGCCACCTTGGGAACACTCTAGACATGGAAGCACCCTAATTAACGGGAACACCCTAACGGGTAAACAAAAATCGAATTGTTCTGATGACAATTTGCCAATAATCAACTTGAGCATGCGCCCCTGCAGCGATTCCCTCATACTGAAAGCAGAACAGAGCCAGCCAATGCTGCTTAGCCGCTCATATTGAAAAAGTATTCTTCTCCATCGATGGCCACCTCAAGCACAATTATGGGCCATGCCCCTGTGGCATGTCGCAAACGTACCCCCCGCAAACAATTCATCTCGGGCTAGAACAGAAGTGTGGTACACAGCGCCGAACCCCGGGATTGAAGTCAGCCTTAGTAACAGAAAAATGTGTCCAGTACAGCATGGCTCTGAATTGATGAACCAAGCGGCTTGCTCACGAGTAGGTGCACTGTGAGAACTTTTGAGTCCTGGTTTGCGAGACCGAGGAAGTGGCACAGCCCAGGCAAAATCATTGTCTTGTCTTGTCTACTTGAAATTGCAATCCGATGTCAACTCACGCCTGTAACTAATCAAACCAGTAACTAATATTGACAAACCAGTAACTAATCAAGCCCGCCTGCAACGAAGGTGCTGAGGCGTCTTTTGTGGGGATGGCATCCGGTCTGTGATACGATCAGTGAAGCATCGTTAAGCTTTAGTTTGGGGAGATTTTGCTTTAGAATGCTGTGTTTTGCAGGGCCTTTTAAACTCAAATTTCATAACTGGCCGAAAAAAGTTCAACCTAAGCCGAACATAAGCCCAATATCGGCTTATGTGGGGTCAACAGAGGCTCAAGATAAAGTTTGGGGCCAACCTAGGCTCAAACGGAGTGACGTCAAGGTTGTTCTGGCGGCAAAAATTGCCAAAAGTTGTAACTTATCGGGATTGTCAAAAGACACGCAAAAAAAACGTGAAATAACACAAGTCAGGATAAAGGGAAGGGGCGCAATTCTTGCATCAATTTTGGTTGTCAAAATTGCCTCTGGGTCTGGTTTTTCGCTTGTCACGCAGGATGTGTAATGCTTAAGAAATGTCTTGATGCGCTAAAAAAGGGTAAAACCTTTCAACTTGTTCAATATAAGCTGAAAAGGGTTCGACATAAGCTCAACATGGGGCCAACACAGGCCCAACATAGCATCATAAAGCCAACATAACTTTGTATGGAGCCAACCTGGCGCCCCTCAGGCCTGGCCAAAGTCAATATCAAAACGAGCTCTTTTTGGATACAGACTTTGGGGCTCTACATCAACTGCCATGGCTCAAAACGGCGGCAGAACCTACAAGATTCCCTCTCATGTACGCAAGCCGCACCCTGGACTGATTGCAGCGCGTGCGGGCGGTCTTCGTCGTGAAACAACTTGAGTACACTGCATATATCCATAGAGTATAGAATCCTAAAGAACCTATAGAATGCAGTGAGCAAAACGACCGTGCAGAATAGATGGAGTATGAATGCGGATGCGCGATGCTTATTGAATGTACAACTGCAAATGGGTTCACATGGCAATGTCTTGCCTCATATGTCGAGGGCATCGAAGGCTCATCACCCGCAACCGGTCCAACGGGAAGCACCTCACGGTGTTAAACCTTCAATGAGAAACGAAATGTGAAATGATTTCTGATTTGTCATTCCAAAATCAGAACCCGGCAGTCTCCCAGCCTTCGGCAAGTCCAGGTGCGGTTTAGCTTTTCCACCGAAGCCTTTGGAGCCTCCTTTGGAGCCTCTTCCCTTTGGCATGGACTGATCCTGCAACTTTGACTACAGGAAAACAATCAAAACAGAAGGAAGCAAATAAAGACATTCATTGAATTTCAGAACGGGACGTCCTGCAACCCTATTTTTAAAGTGTTTATGGAAATACGAGGTTTTTCATTTTTTCTCGTTTTTACTTTTTATATTATATCTTTTTGGTTTATAGATTAAATATTCTAGCTATATATCTATGTATTGTTTTCTATTTACTATACATGTATTTACTCAAAAAAATCTGTTGTCATCAAGCTTAAGTCTTTTTTCCCCATAGGATCCAAGTGAGGGGTCCCATCTAGGATTTTTTTTTCTCCCCCCCCCTGGAGGTCTCCCCTCCCACCCCCCAGGGGTCTCACCTTCTTTTGCCCCTTCGGTCACTTGGCTGAATTACGGCGCTGTATCTTGGCAAAGGCAAATACAATATGGAGTATTGGATACCAATACACAAATAATATATATATATATATATACATATACAACACATAAATATATATACATGTGTCTACCATTCCTATTTGTGAAAGATACGCCACAAAATTATCAAAAATAGTTCGGGTTTTAGATTCATGATACTTTAGGGCACATATTCTCAAAATTGTAAACAGGCTAAAGCGATGCTTCGAAATTCCAAACTCAAAGCAATGATAATATGGTAAAAATCAAAACCTAGAAAACACATAAAAGCAAATCAGGGATAGCATGGGAACAAGACATACTGAAATAGCAATATATAGAGTAAATGGAATACAGATACAACAAATACTTTATAGCTGGAACAAAAAAAATAAACCTAGGGTTAATGTGGGTAAGCCATAGAATTCCCATAGAGAAAATGTTTATATAGCCCGGGGCAATCATGGCATCTATTGTTTTTTTTTTAAAATGCAAATGTAATTATTGGCAATAATTAATTTAAGTAGGAAATAATGGAAATCCTACCATAACACTAGAGGAATAGCATAAGGAGAAATAAAAGAATTTTGAACATGACATATGTAGAGCAGACTATGTAGAGCATGGCTTCAAACAATTTTCGTGGGAAAAGAACCTAGTAATAACGTAGGTATAGGAAAGGATGGTCAACTTTTCCTGAAAACTATCGAGGCACGATGTGGTAAGAGGATAAAATAAACAAGAGGAAATCCACAGAAATCCTTTGGGGAGGGCATGGCTATAGCGTGGTAAAAATTCTGTTTTTTTCTGCAACAAAAATAAACGTTATGGACAAGTTTCAGCAATCCTAGGTAGGCAGCATGGGAATAGCACGAAAAACAGGCAAGAGGGAACATTGATACTTAGACCCTAGAAAAAATATGGGCAGAGCTTGGCACCATGAGGAAGGCATAGGTATAGCATGGGGAGAAATAGAAATAGCTTCAAAAGAACATGTGGATACCATGGCCTGAAATAGAAACTTTGGGGGGGGAGAACATAGCAATGGCATAGGCATAGGCATAGAAGAACATAGCCATAGTTCTGGATACACCACCATGACAGAATGTGGTAAAAGCATATAACTAAAAAGGGGAAACCCACAAGAATCCTTTGGGGAGGAGAAATCCTTTGGGAAGGATGCAGATATAGCAGGGTTTCATTATAGAAAATCCTTCAATGGAATTAAATGATTGTTAGCAAAAAAAAGTATTCTAGGCGGATAGCGAAAGAATAGCTTGTTAGTTGACGCAAAAGGATAATTAGTCAAGATAGAATAACAATGATTTGGGCAGAGGTGGAACTCCTATAGAGAAACCACTGTAAGAGTTTGGGGAGAAGTGAGCAAAACTGGAAAATAGACTACGTGTGGCTACCCCTTCAAATCTTGCACAAAGATCATGAAGTTGTATACACCAAAATAGAAACCTTACAGGGGGATAACATAGCACTAGCATAGGAAACCATAGCCAATCTCTCAGGTAATTAGGTGTAATATATCACAAAACGAGTGCGGTAAAAACAAGGAAAAGAATGTGAAAATGGCAAGGTAAAAAAAATAGAAGACATAATGGGGGGAGGGGAAAGGTTAGTTAAACCATGGTAATACTAACGGGAGAGCATAGGA
Source organism: Symbiodinium kawagutii (assembly GCA_009767595.1). Taxonomy (NCBI): domain Eukaryota; class Dinophyceae; order Suessiales; family Symbiodiniaceae; genus Symbiodinium; species Symbiodinium kawagutii. Next base: position 125,123 of record VSDK01027481.1, read on the forward strand.
ATAGCATGGAAGAACAAAAAAATACCATTGGGAGAACCAAGACATAGCATGGGGTATATATGGAACCTGAAGGCAAATACTATGGGAGAGTGAAGGTGTTAATCCGCCGACCCCTGCCGAGGTCTAGGCAGGGGCGGCGCCTGGGACCGCCGGAGGCGTGGAACTACAACATTTGCTGCCGCGCCAACCAGCAAGGGCAAGCAAGGCTTGGACAGGCCGTCAAACCAAGCCAAGCCACAGGCACCTGCTTTGAACGGCGTGCTTTGAGCGGCCTTGGAACCGTTCCCGGCG
>VSDK01027481.1:125478-156404 GCA_009767595.1 Symbiodinium kawagutii
CTGGGGCCGTGGTCTTCTGCTTTTAACGGCGTGCGGGCCTGCCCTTTGTCCGCCCGCAAACGTTGCCGCAGGCTTTGCAAATCTTCTGTAGCCCTGCGCATGGCAATTTATGCCACGGCCATCTGCTTTTAATGGCGTTCGAGCCTGTCGTTTGCCCGCCTGCAAACGCTCCCGCAAGCCTCCATTACAACGTATAAGCCACGGTCATCTGCTTTTAACAGCGTTCAAGCATGCCCGTTGGCTGGCCCAAGCCGTCCCGCAAGCGTTCGGCCCTGCCCGCAAACCGCCCGCAGGCTTCCAAAGCAATTCAAGCCACGGCTATATTTGCTTTTGCAAACGCTTCCGAGGGCCTCGCAAATTTTGCTGCAGGCCTGCACACGCCAACCTATAGAGCCACAGCCATCTGCCTGCTTTTAAAATGGTGTTCGAGCCTGCCGTTTGCCCGCCCGCAAACGTCTCCGCAGGCCCCCAAGGCAGTTCAAGCGACGGCCGCTGCCTGCCACTGGCTTTGGCTGGGCTCAAAACTTTGCTGGCTGTGGTTGCGCGTCAATACTGCGCACAACTGCCCCACTGGCTTTGGCTGGCCTCAAATCCTTCCCACGGCAACGCTTCCTCTTTTGCCAACAGCAGAGTATTCACATCTATAGCAGGCTACGTTTTTCCCATATCCTTCCTCTTGAAAGCAACTCAAGCCACGGCCATCTGCTTTTAATGGCGTTCGAGCCTGCCGTTTGCCCGCCCGCAAACGTCTCCGCAGGCCCCCAAAGCAGTTCAAGCCACGGCCATTGCTTTTAATCGCGTTCCAAGCAATAAGTCAGGCCACGGTCATCTAATGGCGTTCGAGCCTGCCGTTTACAGTCTGGGCTTGCTATCGCAGAGATGGGAGCTGAGGCTTTCCAAGGAAACACGCGGAGCTAACACCAGCTGTTATATACCGAGTTCAGTCCTTGCTCACACCCGCTCTTATAAAAGGAGGTCGGCGGCACCTGGGCGTTAGCCCATTCTATTTAATACCAAAGCCCAAACAAAAGAAGACATATTTCATACCTATTGGGAGAGCCCAAATCAAGACAAACACCAAATCAACCATTTTTCTATATAGGCTGCGTTGTAAAGGATAACCCCAGGTCTCCAAACCTGAAAATGAATATAGATAGATGTCGTAAATCCCATGGTAGAATAATAGGCGCAAGGTCCCCACACAAAATTACATAGATTCTATGTGTCATTAAGGTATCTAATGCAGGTTTGTTCCACAGGTAAATCCTCTTTAATAGGAAAAATATATTTAATAAAGAAACAAAAAAGAAAATGTCAAACTATATTAGGACCCTAAAAATTGATAAATTACAAATAAAACACTGCAAAACACGGGCCTCCACAACGTCCCACCCTCAAAACCTCCGACTATTCATGTTCTGAAAGGAAGGTATCATTCATATATATTTTATTCATATTGCTACTTGCTGTGGGTGGCATCCAGTGGCTGAAGAGACATCCGGTGGCTGATTTTGAAAATTGGCACCCTCTCACTGAAGAACAGTTTCACGTCCAGCCTCTGGCTTTGGCGGAGGCACCACCCGAGGAGGTATCACTCGAGGAGTCGCTTCCTGCAGCTTGACTACGCGCTCACGGGCACCCATCCTATCTGTTATACTAACATCATTGCAAGCACTTGAGAGTAGAACCGTGTCGACCGCTGGTGCCCGGAACCTCACAAACAGTCAAGTCGTCCAGCTTATCCAAATCAGCTGGTTTTCGCCCAAGAGAGTCTGGAAACAACGCGTCAAAACCCATCCTGCAGTCCAAGAAACTCGGGAATCAATGAACCCCAGCCCCAGCCACTCCCAGATTTGTGCAGGCTCGGGTTTTGAAGTGGGACCATCAGAGTCATCAAGGCACAAAGTTTTTGCAGCTAACAGGAACCGGAAAGCGTTGAAACCGTTTGTTGTTCGAACTGCGCACCCATGCCTTGGTCATGCTTAGAGAGTGTCGCAGAAGCAACAAACCTCAGGAGTATTCTCGAGCAATGGAATTAAGTTCTACTTTAGTTCCAACAAGTCTGGACATTCAGAAAATCAGGATAGCAAAGACCAAGGACTAAGTTGGGCGGAAAAACAATTTGGCACAGTGACAACAAGGGCGCGACCCACATTGGCAATCTCTTTCACCTGCGCGAACATCATCACTCGCCACGCACTGTGCACTGTGGAGGGACAAAGAAGCACCGGCAAAAATGTGGAGAAATCGCGAAAGGGCTGAGCAGAACTTTGAACACATTTGGCAAGCCCAGCCTCTTCCACTCCGCAAAGAGATAGTTTGAATGCCCCCCCAAGATGCCTGGCCCACTCTGTGGTTCCTCTAAACCCGAAGTTTCTGCCACATGGAGCAGCCACTGCAACCCGGCGCCTATGATCTTTACCAAGCATTTCTCACTCCTGGCGACGAAAGCCGAGCAGCTCCTTAAAATATGGCCTAACCCGTTTTAATGAGCTGAAGCTCCTTGAAACTTGAAGCTCACTCAGATGTGCCCAACCTTCTTTTGTTCCTGTCAAAAGAGACATGGATTCAACTCGAGTGTCGAAGTTCTTAAGGTCATGCCACTAGAGGAGTCGCGCCTTCTGCAGTCTGGAAAGATATCACTGCACCGTACTCAAGGAGCCGCGACACCTTCCAATCCAAACCAACTATCCGATGAGTTGCATAAAAATCCCACCACTTCTTCTGTTGCACAAAAAACGCTCTCCAGGGCCTGGCCCTTGCAGACGCAACCAACCTGCAAATGGATTGCCTTGCAGATCGAATCGGCCGAAGCCGACGCGAAAACGTTGTGTGACGTAGCGAAAGGAGCTTGGCTAACCAACCCCAATGAAACAGCCCCTTAAGTGTAAGAAACTGCACAATGCATGAGGGGCTACAACTCGCTTCCAAACGGCCTTGCAAAAGTTGAATCTCACAGGATTGTCAAAAACATTGGGAAAGAACAATCTGATGACACGGAAAAAGGCAGAGGCTCGATGATTCTCGGTTTGTCTACGCTCTCGGAACCCTTCAAGATGCCTTTTGGGCAAATCTGTCTGCTCAAGCTTTTCTGCTCCCCTCAAAAAAGCAAGTACAAAAAAACAATTACTAAATTGCTAACATGCGGTCTAGCAAGAGCAGAATTCGCAGAACGAACATCAAAACATACTTGTTGGAAGAGGGGCCTCGAATTTATCCGAATCGTCAGACAGTGCTTCCTGACGCAGAAAAACACACGTATAATATGAAACAAAACGGGTTGAAAGTGCCATTGATATATTTATATTAGGTATTGGGCCCTGATTAAGCCTCTGTTCACAAGAGTCGGTGGTTCTGGCTGCTTGAAGCTTTAACCAAAATCATGCAGCCAGATTGAACCACCTGGATGGAAGAGCCTTCCCAGGACAGTCTGAAGTCAGGTCAAGTTGAAAAGAAGTTGCCAGAACAAAGACCTGTCCTCGTCTGAACACCGTGCGGAAGCCTCACTTCCCAATGAATCTCGCGGCCTCCAGCGCAACAATATGGTCAAGACTTGGTCAAGTCATGTCAAGTCTCAATGGCAAAGGATCTGCTCAACCGAACCTTGGATCACCTCGATTTTGAGGGCTTCCAGGCGGCGATCCAAGCGCCTTGGAACCCAAAAAAATCCAAACGAAGTCCGAGTTTTTCAGCCAGTTCCCATTCCATTTTCTTGAATTTCCGAGTTTCTGACTGGCTTTTGGAGGTCCATTTGACGGACCTACTCAAGTTCAAGCTTCTCATGAATGCCATGGCGATGATTCAAGTGGAAACTCTGTCCCCTCCTGAAGGTCTTCCGCATCAAACACAGCCTCGATTCAGGACGGCGTACACACATCGGACACATATGTCAAAATGTTTCGCCTGCATATCATGGTCAGCTTGATCAAGGTGCGCAGCACGCGGCAGGTACATGGACAGAGGACCGCCGGACACTCACATCTGAAGCTTGTGGCCAAAGACTTTGCCTGCGCGACTGCACACTGCAGGATGCATCATAAGACTCGCTTGTTATTTGATCGTTTCGGCGCATGTTGGAATACCAAGACCCCATGTTGGCGAAAAGGAACATGAGGACACAACTTGTGTCCTTGCGCGCAAAGGTCCAACCCGCATTTCCGCTCTTCGTTTGACAACCAAAGAGTTTCCTCAATGACTTTCAGCTATGATTCGTAGCAAACCGAAGGTGTTTTCCACACCTACATGACCTACATGTTGTCTCTTCTGATTGCAAGTATGGACCCTGGACAGGGCCTGCCTCAACAAACAAAAGGCAGCACTTGCACCGGAGCACACCTTTGCAAATCAAGGCTTCCTCAAATTGGAAACCGCTTAAACCACTGGAACGAAGAAAACGCAATTTGGCGCCCGGCGCCAAAATGTTCCAGACACATACTGACCTGATCCATTCATCTTCATATCAAATCTGCCCGGATCAAGCTGAAGTAAACTTCTTGAGCCCCAGGCATCTCGGCCCATCTCCGCAAACAGCTGGGCTTAGGGGCAAGAAACGCCAGTTGTACCGTGCGGCTATTGAAGTGTGAAAGCTTGAGATTAACTCCACCGAGGTGATGTTGCTATGGGGACTGACTTGAGAGATGATATCAGTGGAAAACATGTGAAAACAAGGATAGCTACGGGAATAGATCTTCAAGGTCAACTGCTTCAATCTTCCAAATTGTGGAATAGATCTATCATTTATCATTTTAAAATATTCAAACAATCTTCACCTGTGTCGTTGGTGAAAATGAAAGGTTTCTTTCCAATGAGCTTGGATGTCATGGGCAGTTTATGCCAATATTCCATGTTTTTCAAAAAGTGCTCTGGGCCGCTTACAGACACAAACAAAACTGCAAAAACGCGGCTTTCCCAGCAAATCCTAACATGCCAAAGCTGAGAAAGTAGAAAGCTTCTTAGTGGTCACTAGTAACTAGTGGATTCTAGTGAAGTCGCAAGGATTCACTTGAGATCGCTTGATGGGAAAAAATTGGCAGCTCATTTGATTCAAAGGTTGTGCACAAATGCGCCAAGTCACATCAAACAACAACTGCACTCTGCTTTGTGTCAAGTCATATACTGTTCTTCCAAGAGTTTGAGAGTCATTTTTCAAACTTTTGTCATATCTTGCGTTGCCTTTTGCTTCGCCCGCAAACTGCACATGGCCATGCAGTGATGTGTCACGGATTGGTTTGCAACAACGACTTGACCACAGAAAAGTGCTTCCCAAGTAAGTTTCATTCTGATTTCGCTGGTAAGTGCAATTCGCTGAGTCTCATGGCCCCAATGCTGTTTGCTGCATCTAACAGCTTGCGGCATGCATGCTTCAGTACATTATTTTGGTTGACCTCAGGTTGCTCCATGTGGGGCTCATTGGCGCATCTTTATTCTCAGACAGCTCTCAGCTCTTGGCCTAATTCGTCGCAGGAACTGAGTCTGGCCCATCTCGTTTCTTCCGATCTGAAGTTTCTTTCGGTTCTCTTCCTCTGTTCGCACCTCAAAATGAACCCATGCACTCGTCCCTGTGCTAAGTTGCAATTGCATTCTTAGTACAACGCAGCAGGCTCAACCCGCACCGTCACCATGAAGGATTTTGCTCTGGGGAGCAGCAACATTTCAGCCGTGACTTCAGCGCATGATCTGGTGTTCAGCAAAGATCAGTCATTGGCTCCCACATATGCGAATGTAAAGGTAAAAAAATGCAATATCACAAACAAACAGATCTATGCACATATATGCATGTGGAAAAAATACATATTTATTCATTTGTTCACAAAAAATGAGCAATTACACCTGTTACAGGCTAGGTCCCAGAAATCTACCTGCCACTGGCACCTCAGACTGCCCAATTTTTTGTTCCAAACAGCGCGTGCCAGTGCTGATGCTCTCAGCATTGGCCTTTGCAGTCGCAAAAGAACCTGGTCATCTTGCTTGGGCAAACTCCTTGGAGGTGAAGGAAGCCAACTCAACGGTTGATCAGGACTTGGAATCGAAGGCGAAACTTGGAAGAAACATCCTCAGAGTCTGAATCTTAATCCAAGGCATCCCAATTGAGTAAGAAAAATCTGATCGCTTAAGAAATTGAAAAAAATCTCAATTTCTCCAAATCCCTCATTCTGTAAGATATTCCAAGGGTTCTTGAATTCGCGCCAAGAGGCTCACCCCTGCGAAGGACTTCAGATCTTCCTTCCGCAGGCATTCGCTGGGGGCTGGCTTCGTCTCCTCGCCTGGTGCAAGCCTCGTGCAAGGCACGCGAACGAAGGAAACCGAAGCAACTCGAAGGCTTCATCTTCTGATTTTTTCAATTCGAAAATGGTTCCTTATGACTTTCATTGTGTTTTGCATGATGTTTTTCATCACGATTGCAGCTGGCGGGATTTGGAACATGCGAAATCCACTGTCAAAGCGTCCCAACCTGTCATCTCCATGTGTGCCACGGCAATCCATCCCGTATTGATACATATCTCCCTCTCTCTCTCTGGTCAATATCGAAAAATTGACAAAAATAATGCAAATTAAATCCGCATATCATTGACCATGATTGACCATCACCATCCTCAACGTAACACCAAATCTGCTCGCCACGAGGCTCGTAATAGTCGATGGGCTCGACCGATGGACTGCCACAATGACTCCACACAGGATGGCCGTTCTCATTCACTTCCTTGGGACTGGACCCACGGGAAACCTATCTTGACCGATCTTGACTGAGAAAAAATGACCCGCTTGTATGATCACACACACACACACACGCACACACACACAGATATATATATATATTTATATTTATATATTTACATATTCATATATATACATGTGCATACATACAAATTTTATACATACCCATCTTGGCCCAGGGGAAGAAAACAAACAAGAGCTAATATGAAGATTTGGACATCCGAAAATTTCCAAACACACACAGTCACACACATTTATAATAGAACTATATAAACTTAAAAAAATAGATAGACATATATAGAAATAAATGTAGAAGCTTTGGTTGCAGTGTTAGCCTTCCAAGTAAAACCAATCTCGGACCTGGCATCGCATCTACTGCCTCGTCGAAGAATGCACAATATCCAAAATTTCTGGACCTGTCTGACTGCCTTTGGGTACTTCAAAGTGTTGCGAACTTGTGCAAGTAAGTCACAGCCCTATCTGCTCCCTGATGCATCGAACATCATCGAACCCTCAAAATTACCAATGCACGAAGCAGTCCCATGCTCTTCACGGACCTCTGGAAACATCTTCAACCCCGAGGAACGCCATTACCACCCCGTTACAGCCCCCTGCCATGTCCTAGGTCCACAAGTCAACCTTGAGACCAGGAATTGCTTGCCATCCCAGGTGCAGGAGCCGAATCACCTTTTCCCAGACGAAGAAGCTTAGCGACATCCTTCACATACCTAGGATGTGATATCTCAGTGATATGTCAGTGATATCTCAGTGATATCTCCGTGATCTGTGATTCTCTGATTTGATGATATCATGCGGAGACCCATTTGCATACACCTGAAGACCGATGTGTCGGCATAGCGAGTTAATTCGAAGCCTTAGGGCATCCTAGGACGGTCCTGTTGCCGGCCGTGTAGGTGCTAAGCCATGATCCAATGGATGGTTTCCCGCTACTCCGGTGGTTTTTGGCTTGGCCACTGTGCCACTGCAGAACATGCAATGGGAATCAAAAGTGATAGCGATCTCAGCCAGAAAGTATAACGAGCAGTGAACATTTCAGGTGCGTTCGCCATCTCAAACCATCGTCTTCGTTGGGCAGTGGATGGAATGAGATTCACTGCCCCCTATTAGCCATAGAAATTGCCCATTGTAAGTGATGAACACTGGCTGAAAAGCTGAATCTGTGAACTCTTGGGGACCGGGCATGGCCTCCAACACACTACACGCACATATAACTATTTATATACTATTTATATCTACTTATATGCAAATATCATTGCGTATGTTCGATTGTGCAAAGGCATCTTTGCGTGCATGACAATGCAAATGTCAATATATATATATATATATTTTGTATCTTTATATCTCTAAATCTGTGTATGCGTGCAGATTTTCCTGTGTATGCGCATATCTATCTGTGCACCTATGTCTGTATAACATGTACCCTCTCGTAGTTGTCCACTTCGCCAAACCAACCGGAAGGCACACAAAAGTGGTACTGTACGACATCATGGGCACACATACAGTGGTGCAATGCTCCTTGGTACTGAGATCAATGCTTCATGAATGGTGTGTCCACTGTGTCCATAGATTCTTAAAAGCCGAGTTGAGGGTTCTGTATTGCCCAACGTGGGTGGATCTCACAACAAACATCCGAGCATGAAACGGATTCCAAATCACTGACCAGTCAACATTTCCACCCGGCTGAGGTTCGATACCTACAGTATGACATCATGTGGTCGACCTCCGCAACAAAATAGAGGACTTAAGCATGACCATTGCCTTCGGGTTTTTTGCGTCGGTAAGCGGGGTTTTCTGCAACAGTTAGCTTGGATTGGGTTTTTTGCGACGGTAGGCTGTGCTGGGTTTTTTGCAACGGTCTGTCAAGGGTTTTTTGCAACAGTAGACTAAGTTGCAAGGGTTGTTTGCGACGGCAAGCGGGGTTTTTTGCGACAGCGCAGCGCAGAAAAGGGTTTTCTGCGACGGTAAGCGGGGTTTTTTGCAGCGGCAATTCGAAGCACGCACTAGCACGCACTAGCAAGCACTAGCATGCACTGGCATGCGCTAGCGAGCACGCACCAGCACGCACTAGCACGCTCTGGCACGCACTGGCACGCACTAGCACGCATCAGCACGCACTCGCACGCCTGAGCACGCACTAGCACGCATCAGCACGCACTAGCACTCACTAGCACGCACTAGCACGCACTAGCAAGCACTAGCACGCACCAGCACGCACTAGCACGCACCAGCACTTAAGATCACGCAGTAGCATGCACTAGCACGCCTCAGCACGCACTAGCACGCACGAGCGCACTAGCAGGCACTAGCTTGCAGTAGCACATGCTCACCAGCACGCAAACACTAGCACGCACTAGCGCGTTCTAGCATGCACAAGCATGTGCGAGCACGCACCAACACGCACTAGCACGCACTAGCACGTGTAAGCAAGCACCAGCACACGCTAGCACGCACTGCCACGTTCAGCACGCACTAGCTTGCACCAGCACGCACTAGCGCGTGTGAGAAGGCACCAGCTCGCACTAGCACGCACTACCACGTGTGAGCACGCACTACCACGCACTAGCACACGCTAGCACGTACGGCTACCACGACTACTGCTACTGGTACTGCTACTGCTACTACTACTGCTACTTCTGCTACTGCTACTACTACCACGACTACTACTAGTACTACTACTACTACTACCAGTACTACCAGTACTACCACTATTACTACTACTACTACCACCACCACCACCACTACTACTACTTCTCCTGCTACTGCTACTGCTACTGCTACTACTACTACTACTACTACTACTCTTACCACTGGTGCATTCTACGACCAGCACTGTCGCAAAAAACCCTTCAGTACTGTCGCAAAAAACCCTTCTCTGACCAGCACCGTCGCAAAAAACCCTTCAGACCTGTCGCAGAAAACCCCCTGCAAGCAGCACCGTTGCAAAAAACCCCTCTAATTCCGCAACTGTTTGAAAAAACCCCGGTTACTGTTGCAAAAAACCCCTGTCCCTTTTGCCATGAGAAGACACATCAAAAAAGGTAAGTACAACCATCACAGTCATCACTGTTTTCATCCTCACAACCATCTTCAGTTCAATCTACTGTGAAGATATTGGACAGGTTGGTAGACCAAAGAGGCGTCAACTACATTGTCCCATGAGGTTTGGGGTTCACAACAACGGTGGTACAGCATTTTCCCAGCACATCCAAGCTACAGTAATGAGCCTGAACCCAACTCGCTGTAAGCTTTTCAACTTAAACCAACCAACTTCAACTTGAAAACTTCAAAAACTTCAAACTAAACTATCTAAACTTTATAAAACTTCGGACTACTAACTTCTTCTCCCAGGAGCTTGTTTTCGTTGTTCTTGTTGTAGCGGTAGCCGAAGAGTTTCAGGCTTTCAGCAGCCAACACAGGGCCCAGCGGTGTCAGCTTCAAATACAAAGTGCGCTTCACTTCCGTCTTCTGCCCGAGGGAAATGGTGGTGGCAGGTTGGGCTCGGCCGGGCCCAAATATAGTGGTTCCATGAGCAAAAGGCAGCTTCACGAATCATGAAGAAGGCGCCCTGTTGAACTGTTCAATTCATGTCCTTTCGCCATCCAATGGGATACTGTTCCTTTCGCGCCCCGGTGGGCTGACAACCCTCTGGATGAAATACGAAGCTGCTTGACTCAAATTGAAACGTTTTTGGAATGGCCTTGGGATATCCATTTGGGACCAGTCTTGAACGTCACCCAAGGTACCAGAATGACCCAAGACATCCCAAGACCATTGGGGGTAACCTGTGCCCAGTTGGGGGATGAAGGCATGTTTCGCATTGGCCAACATCAGCATTGCATCTAATTTTGGACATCCAAATGGTATATATTCTGTTTTTGTGGTTCAGTGTCTTTAGGCCCTTGATCTTCCGGTAGACAGTCCTGGTCGAAGTAAGTCGAGTAGGTAACGAAGTCCACAGTACGGTTTACGAAATCGAACTTGTCCTGGCGAGGCACCAGTGCTGGGCAGAAGTTTCCAGACCTTGTACATCTGTGCGATGCCGGAGGATTGACAGATTCCGTTGGCCAAAGATAACAGCAGGCGTGTAAATATGATGGTAAAAATGTGAAAACATATCAATTTTTGCACCGGGAATATGTGTGTAGACGTGTCCCCATATACATAACATACCCTTTGTTCATTCAAAACAGCAAGTATCACGATTGCAAACTCAATGCCCACTGGATTGTCCAAAGCTGGGTCCTGTCCATAATTGGTTTCCCACAGGAAATGTGTTTCAAGACTTCAGAAGGTCAAAGTCAGAGGCCAACAGCCCATCACTGCAACTGCGATCGGGTGAAAGTACAGTAGTGCTCTGCACATGCGAGCAGAACCACTGTGGATTCCTCATATTGTTCTTTGAAAAGGCAATGTCCTGTCTTCCTTTAGACCTGCCCTGTCTTACAGTCCCGAGCCCTCTGAGTTTGTCACAAGCACGAATTCAAACCAACATCACAAACAACTTCACTCCCCATGCTGTGTGAGATCCTGTTCCGCTGTTACCATTGCCCAAGTTGTGGCATGGTCTGTTTTTGAAGCTCATTGCTTGCTGTTGGTCACGCAACCATGATACACCAGCTTAAACGCGCATGGGCACACCATTCCAATCACATAATTAAACTACATACCATGTGGATTTTTTTCCCTATGGTAAGTTTCTTTCAGCATCTTTCAGCGCTCAGAATCCATCAGCATGCTGTGTTGGGCATGTACGCCTGTACGCCCGGTGAAACACACTCACATTGGTTCCCTCCCCAGCCTCATCGCGGCCTGGCGCGACTCGGTGGGTAACCAGAGTTGGATTAAGGGAATACTGGGTGCGACCCCACCAGGTCTTTCAAGACATCAAAAGAGAATCAACTGGAGATAGTCAACTACCTTCATGTCAAGAGATGCACGTGTCAAAGATTTTCAAACAACTGCCTTCATACTTTACGACACAAAGAATGACATGAAGTATAAAGAGGTGCTTGACACAGCATGCACCGCCTGGTCACCCGCAACATGCAGGGGCTCATGGACTGCAACCGTGGCAACATGTGGACGCCGATGATGGGGTGGACACAGTGAGGCCAGGTAGTCTGTAGATGGGCATGTTTCAACAGAAATCCATATAAACTTTTGTCAACCCTTGGTTGATGATGCCGGATGATCATCTCTGAAACGATCAAGAGTTATCAAGAGCCATCCTGTTCCAGATGAAGAATTGTGACCGTTCAGCTTTGGACAGCTTCAGGATAATCCAATCAGCCGCCATACTATGCGACACAGTCTTGTGGATGTCACGTCCCAGGAGTGTTCAACGTTTGGTGAAAAATGAAAATAAGCCGAAATTCACGGTTCATCAGCCTGAGCCAAAGAAATACCAGTTATCTTCTCCATGCAAAATGTCAGAACTTACCAAAAACACATCCATAAATAAACCATACAATAGCCATAGCCATCCCATCATCTTGCATCCCAACGTTCAACATGGGTTTCCCTCCAGTGCTGCCAGGGAGCTGCGGAGAGTCTGATAGGCAATTCCATCCTTGACGCAAATGCCACCTGCCAGGTTCACCAGGTCAAACTCAATCCACTCGCAATGCACACAGTTTACCCCGACTTTTCCAGCTAAGTTGGGCCCTGGGACGTCGGATCATGCGCAAGGTGCGGCCAAAAATGAGGAAAAACCTTTTTCAGAACATTCAAATTGAAATATTCTAAGTACCTGTGAGGTTTAGAATTCTCTCTCACTCCGATATTGCGGCACGGTGAGGTGTAGATATGTGTAGATGTAGATTGAAGTCTGTGTGATCAGAACAGATTTCATTTCCACGCCAAGCTGCTGAAAGCTTTTTTCTTTTTGTAGCAGCAGCACATTTCATCTCCATCTCCAATGCTGCTGCGGAAGGCAGCAGCCAGCGGAAACATCATCCACAAGCGCAACATGGCGGCGCACAAGGATTGAAACAAGCAACGACTACCCTGAGGTCAATGGCCACAGCTACAACGCCCGCGTCTTGCTCCATGTGCATTGCCAGCTGCCAGAGTGATCTAGAGGTTTCTTTAGAATGCTAAGCGGCTTCCAACAACATCAGCGTAGTACTTAGAACTCTTCATCTGCAAACGCATTGACCACTCTCCAAACCCAACCGGAGATGGGGATAGATGGGGGCGCCAAATCCAAGATTCGCTGTCCATCAAGATTTCACGCATGGCTTTGAACCTTGGGCGGAGCTGGAACCATCCGAAAAGTCTGGTTTCTCATCGTCTGTTTTCCAAAAATGCCTCATGAAGCTGTGAATCCATGCAACACGTTTCACCCCAGAGGCCGCATAATATACATTCACATGTGTCCATCCATATACCCGCAGGTGTGTACATATGCGCACGCATACATGCATACACGCATACATGCACACATTACACTACATTACAGTACATTACACGACATTGCATTGCATTATATGAATTCTTGACAATACATTAACTTATATCAAAATATCGCAGTACAGTACATTAAATGATACTATTACATTACGTTACAATGCATTATTGTACTATTACATGACATTACAGTACATTACATTTTTTCGTAGAATATTAATTACACTACATTAAATGACGTGACATCGCATGACATGACATCATATCATATTGCATTGCATCACGCACACATACATACACACTCACATATTTCACGCACTTATATCGAAATATATACATATGTAATTAAATGCATATGTGTAAACCTATGTGAGCAAGGCATCGATGCTTTTTTTAAACACTAGATGTAAGATAAGGGCTTGAGGTTCCCTGGAAACCGAAAGCTTGGATTTGCAGTTGTAGAATGTTCTGATGGCACATTGTCAATTTCATTGATTTCTCAATATTTTAGTCCGTTTCATTGGTGTATATTATGTATGCGCATGTCTTTTCACTGCAAGGCATCATTGATATGTCCTGAACTTGTCTATTGAGATTCATCGTTGTTCTTGACTTTGGTTTCTCATGTTTTGTTCCGCGTACTGCTTCGGACAACAATGATTCGGTGCATTCGGATGCATTCGTTTCACGGATTTTGTGTGATACCCGGAAACACGGGCCTGCTTATCTCAAATGCACTGCAAAAAACATGTTTACACCCTCAAATATCATCAACTCGCGTCAGTGACGCCACATAGCCAAACAAGATTGAGCCCAATGTCATTTCGCTCTAGTTGGATTCCACCATTTGTTTTGCCCGGGCGTCCAACGGTTTGCCCTCTACAGGTGTCGCTCAAGTAGCCAATGGCAGAAACGCAACTATTGTCGAGAATCTGGCCAGAAAAGTGACACAAAAACGGCCAATTTACGCCTACAAAAATAACACCGTTTGGACCCAGGCCTTCTACAAACTTTGAAAAGTGCTGTGCCAAACCTTGAATAGAACTCTGGGCCCAAACAAATCTTTAATCCAAGGATTGAGGATTTCTGCCTCTGGGTTTTCTTGAAAACTCTAAATCTTCAGCATGCACGCATTCACACAGTACCAAATCAATTTGCCCCCACAATGGCACCCACCGCAAACAATTGCAGCCCCTCTAGCTAAGCCTTTCAAGGTACTGCATGGTACCTGCCCTTCAATAGTGACAAGTGGATTTTTCCTTGTCCAAATCTTGTTCTCCACTGAAGCACTTCATTTCTCAAAGATAGAACCTATAGGAACTCAACATCCAACAGAGCCCACTAGTCGATGGCAAGTAGTACCCCCCGCCTCCTTGACCGACCAACTGCCAAGATTGGTAGCTACATTGGTACAGCCGGAAGAGCGTGAGCAAACAATTCAACGAACACTATAAGCAAGTATAGCAAAATATGATGATTGGTCATATCTATCTATCTGTCTAAATTATATATATACATACATACATACATATATGTATATATATAAATATGTAAAAGCAAACCATTGTTTTTGTAGTCTTTTTTTTGGGGCGGGGGCCAATCCCCATGAATTTATCCCAATCATTTGCCAAAGCACTCCAACATCATGGATGCCGTGGGCAGCACTGCTTTGGAGGTGACGCTGGGGTTCTGCCATGGTCAGCCCTGTACATCCTGACAGTGGTTGTGAATCCGAAGGATGTCAGAAACTTGTTGAGTTCCGCTTGAATCAGCTTGACTTCACACACGCATCCGCTCAGGCTCTCACCATCTTGTTAATTACCTATACATACCTCGTCCCCTCATTCCCTAAAAGTCACTTGGCGCACCATCTTACACCACTTCTCTTCACCTTGCGGTCATCTCATTACTTCATCTCAATACATTCTCGTAATGTCTAACTTCACCACCTCAAGTTTTAAGATACGAAGTGGACCTTGAAGTAGAAGCGCGTTCACCAAAGAGATCGAACAATTGCGATTTGAAGTGTCAACTGCATACTGGAGAGGAAGGCAGTTCACCAAATCGCAGAAAAAACAAGCTGGCTTTATCAGTTTACCATTGAGCCATTTAATAAATGATTGGCTAAACCATGCTAAACTCATCATTTAACCAATCATTAAACCATCATTGAGATGAATCATTCGCTTGCCAATCATCTATCCAATCATCTAACCAATCCAAACCAATCATTGAAGCTTCAATCATTTAACTTACCTTGGTCACCTTAGTCACTTTAGCCATTCTCTTCATTCCTTACCCCATTGGATGCCCTGAGGGACGCCTCTCCCAGGCGCGACGGCATGAGCTGAGGTCCTTGCAGGAGGCTGCGCTCCAGTGGTGAATGGTGGATCTATGGTGGCCAATGACCAAGCAAAACATGGGTTCATGATGGTTCATGGTATAACCAATCATGATGATGATGGTCAATGATTCCAAAAATATTCCAAATTGATGTTTACATGTTGGATAGTGATGGTAAAATGAAGCTTGATGGTTTGATGATGGTTTTTGTAGAGGCAACGACGGTCAAAAAGTGCGCACGATATTGTCATCAAAATAGTGTTTCGGTGTTGGATCAAAAAGAAGCAAACATGATTTAGCGTAGCATTTTCATTGATTTAGCATGCCAATATCAATCGTACTCAAAAGCATCATTAGCCACTACATGAATTTCATGAATCGAATACTATACCGAGAAGCAAGAACACATGTGTGGACGACCTGATCGAGATGCACTTTCTGAGAAATGTTCTGCTGAGACTCTGTGACTCAGATGTCGAATGAAGTCTATCTGGGTACAAATGGTGTCATCAAGAGGTGGTACGATGCAAAACCTTTGTTGAAGCAATCCGTGCCGGCGCCCAGAAACTCTCCAGCTGTGTCGGCGACATGGGGAAGCAATCGCCATGACTTGAAAAGAAGAACTCACCTTAACTTATCAAGTCATGAACTGGATCTTAACAAGAACTCAATGAGTTCTCACCTTAACTTCTCACCTTCACCTTGCTTAACTTCTCAATGCATCGTCCTTAGATCTGCGGACGGAGCCGCCTTGTCGGACTCACTGCTGAAAGGGGCGCAGCCAGGCCTCGAAGCTTGAGAACCAACGACCAACACTGCGCAATCGTTGCCATCCGTTTCTGGTCTGATCTATTTGTCGTGTCTGGGAATCTCTAGGTGTGGATGTGAGATGATGTGAAATTTGATGTGAAAGGATGTTAAATGATTCAAGATCCTTGCCTCTCCTTAGGTCTAGGCAATGCCGGGAGATGGACATGTTTTTTCACCACGAAGCATTTGCAAGGCAGGTGAAAACATGCAGAATCTACAGTTGAGATTCTTTGTGCACTCCAACTAGCTCTTCTAACCAAGAAAAGAATCGAAAGGAAATGAATGGTGAAGTTCCTAAAATTAGAATCATCGGCACCATGGTGCATGGTGAGGAAACAAAGAATCTCATCAATCCTTACTCAAAGCCACAAGACTATAGGAGCCCGGCACAGGACTCAAATCCGATGATTCATATACGAAACGCAAGAATCTTTATATACATCCCTGTCACTGGGCATCCTACGCCTAGGCAGCGCAACTCAAAGATTCAAGTAGCTTTGATGAAATCTGCCAAGTTTTTCAGCTCACAAAGTTCAAAGCAGCATGTGCAGAACTCTGCTGGGAGAAGCCAACTTCAAGCAGCTTCGATACCCGTGGCTTGCGGATCATTTCATCGAACTTCCTCAGATCTCGGACTTGCGAAGCTTCGCTCTACCGGCTCCCCGAAACTGAACAAAGGGACGGTCAGATGACCCCGAAAGTCTTAACTCCAAAGGTTCTTGTACATTCATCTTTGAAGAGTTCTTGCATGTTCTTGCTCCTGTTTGGATTTCAAAATGGCAAGGAAATCAAAGACTTCACAGTTTATACCATGACCCTTAGATCCCTTTAGGTCTCTGCCGAGCGTAGCCATAAAATGCAATAAGACATATCTAACAACTTGACAGATTTCTAATGCCTCTAATAGGCCTCTAAGATCCATCCCATCTCTGAAGTGCTTGCATCTTGCTGAGTCTCACCACCTGCTGAAAAAAGATTGCTTCAAAACCCAAGCATCTCTCCGAGGTTGCTCATGACGTGAGGAGGAAAAACAGCAGCACAAGGATGCTGCAGTACTGAGGAAGCCAAGACCCATGCTATCAAGAGCGAAGAACCCCACATCGTCAAGCAACTCATTTTCACTATCACTGTCCTGACGAAACGAGTGTAACTCATCACGTAAATTTGTTCTCTTGGGAAACTTCACCTAGGAAATGTCACAGATTTGGCTGAGAAACATCATGTCAAGCATTGTAGTAGGAACATGAAAGAATAACCACACATGGTCCTACGTACACAACATCTCCAACTGGCTCTCACGAACTTGTGCTGTCACTGGTCAGCCTTTGCGAAACACTTTCCATACTGGACCTGCCATATGCTTCGTTGTCTTCGTTTAGACTGGTCTGATACTTCGTTTCTCCCATTGAAGAATTCAAAACTTCCACTGATTTCAACGCTCTCACAGCTTCCAGTGCCAAAAGCCAAAGTCCTTCATCTTAGCCATCAAAGACAAGAACTGTGGGAAATCAATGGTTCCCTTGCCATCTTTGTCAACCTCCTTGATCATCTCCTCAAGCTCAGCTTCCGTAGGGTTCTCATCCAAAGCTTGCATCGCAGGGCCCAGCTCTTTGGTGCTGATCGTTCCATCACCTTCGTCAAAGCGGGAGAGGGCCTTTTGGTATTCGGCGATTTCCTCCTTCGTCAGTTGGTCGGCCATTGCGAATGCGTTGAATGCAGGGAACGCAGTGAATGCACAGGCAACACACTTTTAGGACTTTGAGCCCAAACTTCCTTGTCGAAGAGCCTGAAGTACCCCTCTTCATTCGTCTTCGTGATTCAACATGGAGACGTAGCAGGGAAGTAGAGAGAGAACTGCGAAAGGGAAAGACTCAAACCAAGGCTTAGACGTGACGAGAGGCTTCGCTTTGCTTCGCTTTCCTTCAAATCTGAGGATCTGACTTGATACATCCGAAATCTGCAGCAAGCAGCACGAACGTTGCAACCTCAGATCCTGCGGAACAGATTCTGCCAAATGCACTAAGCCCCCTACGCCGTTTATCGGTTCATCGCACGTGATATGTCTTGTCTGAAGAAAACTGGTGTTAGAATCGGCGCGCCTCTACAGAGATTACATGGCTGTTTCGACTACGTGGATCACTTTGCTAAGGATATGCGCTCCCAAGTCCAGGCGCTCATAGAAACCTTGTGGACTTGGAGTGCTCATCCCAACTCTCAGATTTTATGCACCACTTCTTAGTGACTAGTGCATAGCAGTTGATATGGACTTGATAGCTTAGGCTCAACCATGATCAGCAAGAAGTGATATCGGGGAAAAATGGTTGCCAACAGCCAACAATGCCCAAGAATGGCAAGAATGGCTCATTCTCCAGGGAACATCATGACATTTCTTGTCATTTAGCACATTACCAGAACATTTTTTTGCCCACCATTCAGGACTCAACTCAAAAACACATCTGGCGCCAGGTGGTCGCCGATTCCAGGTGGTTCTTCTTCGAAGCTTTCAAGCTGACCAGGTGATAAAACCAGGGTGAGGATTAAACACAATGGCGTCATGGTGATTGATTGTCACCCATTATCAATAGCAATCAGTAGCTTCTAATGAAACAGCACGCCATGAACCATCAATGACAATGGGCCTGGGAGGCAAGTGTATCCCTTGTGGGCTCTCGCACGAGCCTATCAACCAGCATGGCAACCACGGCAACCAGGGCCAACAATGACACACCATGGTGGTTGACTGTGGTTGATGTCTCTTCTTCGCTTATCGATGAGTAGCAACAAATTGACATATGACAGATTGTGACAGTATCGCAAGTCGCCATTGACAACTCTTGCCAATTGTAGGTTGTGATGGCAAGCAAAAACTCACACAGCCACTTACCGCAGCGACAACGAATGCTAATTCAAGGCAAAAACCCTTCTCAAGAGGAACGTTCATTTGATCAATTTTTTGGGATTTGGGGGGTATGGGTTTACCCTCTTTGGGCTGATTTGGAAGAATCCGTAGGTAAACCATTAAAACTCGGTAAACGACAACAAATCAGGATGATAAACTGTTCAAACTTTTGTTGGTAAACCAATACAAGTATCCTGTTTATAAACCACAACTCCTGTTGCTAAACGCCAACCTCGAAAAACATGTTGGCAAACCCGTGTTTGAATGTTTGATCACCGACAGGTGAGTTTATGGCTCCTTGCCATTCGTAATTCGTGCGAAATCCCTCCCGCCTGTCGAGGCAAGATGCTGACGCTGGTACCTGGTCTGGCCATGGTGTACCCAGTGACGGGGGATCGCGCAATCATGGATTGCAACCAGCATCCAGCGTGCTGTGCGTTGGGTGCCCTGCTTCCATCCAATTTGGGTCATCCCAAAAAACCACCAAAAACATGCGCCAATGCCGGCTGGCGAGCCTTTTTGCATCAAGGACCGCCGCGTCAGGATCGGTACTTTTGCGCGGGTGCGACAGTGCTGCTGAAAAATTCTTCTGTGGTTTTGTCGGTGGCCAGGTTGGCCATCCCCGATCACCAACGAAGCAAACAGCACGCCTCAGCTCAAAAGCTCACGTTGGGGGAATATGGGCAGTCGCTGAAATGACCAATGTGATTCCCGATGAGACATGCGCGAAGGTTGAGGTAGGCCGCATCTGAGGCAGCGTTTTGGTAGCCCAGGGCGCATTTCACATAATGATGCTTGGCAAAGTCTCGGGGTGTAATGGGCTCGCAGTCGTCAACACTCTTCCACTTGGCCTTCTCCAGGACCTCTGATCCCATATTCCAGGCTGGCACGCCGGCACTGCAAAGGACTTTCGTCGCAAGAACCTGGTTGTCATCAAGCCAGTCAGCCAACACCAGCTCTTCATCTGTGAAGTTGTAAGTGCTTTGAATCTGTTGGCATCTCTGCGCCACAATGGAGATCCAATTCGTGTTGTTTTTCACCAGGGATGCATCTAAGCCTTGCCCTTGCAAGTAGCCCAGAGAATATCCATACAAATCATCATAGGAATAGTGGCCCGAGTCCATCTGCGTAGTAATGACCTTCCCATCAAAGTGGTACGTCAAGATGGGTCCTGTGTGGAGGCCCAGGTAGGGGAGCCCGGGGAGTGCGCGAAGTCCCAAGATGCCTTGGATGGAGTACTGCTCAAAATCTGGGTCGTCGCTCAGCGGAGTGACCCAAAAACCTGTGAAGTTGAAGTAACCTGGCGGCGACCAACGACCAACATCAACAGGCGCTCCAAAAAACATGTCTTGGGACTTGGCAGCATATATTCACAAGTAGACCGTATATTCACAAGTAGACCAAGCATTTTTTTACCAATAGATTGACGAAGGAAAACAACAAGATCACTCTTTGCAGCTAGCAGCAGTAACCATCTTCTCCCGGATGCTCTGCCATGACTTGGGTCACAGGCCGGTAACAATCATGCCCATTGGTGTGGATGGCGCAGTTGTTGCTACATAAATGGTTGGCACTTGGATCACACACATCTCCCACGATGTGCCCGCAATTCTTCAGCGAT
The DNA here is from genome assembly GCA_009767595.1 of Symbiodinium kawagutii. Lineage (NCBI taxonomy): Eukaryota > Dinophyceae > Suessiales > Symbiodiniaceae > Symbiodinium > Symbiodinium kawagutii. Next base: position 146,295 of record VSDK01027481.1, read on the forward strand.
TTCTGACCTGCCGAAGTCTGATGGTCAAGAGACATTCTGGAGCCCTGCTTATTGATGCTGGTATCCAGCTGCAACATCTGAACATCTGCAAGGCATTCGCTGGGATCTTCGGCTGCAGCTGCAGCGATGAAGATGGATACAAAAGAAGCAACAAGCCGAGTGGCCATGGTGATTCGCACCACCCGAACGTTGCAGCGGTCGATTGCTTGGAGGCCGATGGGCTGAGGTTGTGCGGCACATGGGGGATGTCCGTGAGGAAATGGTGGATGAATTCCTGAGAAATAATCATTGGTTGGTGCTTGTCGCGCCGAAGAATTTACTTGTCAACCAACCAGCGAGCCATCCCAAATATCGAGGGAAACATTGTTTCAAACCACTGGCCAGAGATGATGTTTGGCAAGAAAACCATCCATCTATTCCCGCTAAAGAGAGCACGATGGATGCAATCTGTTCTGTTATCTTCTTCTCCTTTCGGGTCAGCCTTGCGAATACACCCTGGTGATGATGATGATGATGATGATGATGATGATGATGATGATGATGATGATGACGAGGAGGCTGATGATGATCACTTCGAAGCTTCCGAAAGAAACAACATACTCGGGCCACCGAACCATAGCTATCAATAATGGAATCTCTTTGCTAAACATGGCAGGTGTCACTCTAGTCATCCTGGTGAACCATCCAAACCCCGCTGGGGCGAGGCTGGAGCCACCCACCAAGCACCAGCTGGCAGGTGTGCACCCCCCGCCTCAATGCTTCGAGTCAAGCTGCGAAGATCTTCTGGCAGCGAACTTCGAGGTACCAAGAAAAATGGAAAGCGGATCAAATGGAACGAATTCGAAGGATCAACGAATTCTGCATCGGTCATTCACAAGAATAACTCAGAGAAGAGACAGAAGGAGAATAGAAAAGAATCAACGAAATAATGTAGAGAATAGAGATGTAACATTAGAATCATACAGAATATACAGATATAAACAGAGAATGAAAGAAAGTCATTTTTGCTTCGTAGAATGAGTTGTTGATGCAGTCGCTGGCCTTGCCTTGATCCTTCAAGGCAGTCCTGCCAGCAAACGACAGTTTCGACTGGGTCAACTTGCTGCTTTGGCGTGTTGAGACTCACAAAAGCCAACAGGTTTCCACCATGGGCCATGCCAACAACTGCTTGAGCCAACCTGGAAACCAGCCAACAAAACAGTGTCTTGGCACCAAAGGGGCTATTGCCCAAGAAACAATGGCGATTTTGCGATTTGACACAGAGTGGCAAATCAACAGCAAAATCAAATAGACATCGAACATGTTCAAATCAAAATGCCTGTGATTGACCAACAACCGCATGGTGGAAACTGGCATGTCCACACAAGTGACGATGATGACCAACCCACACGGCTTCCACATGCCTGAGATGAAAGAACACAGCTAGCTTTGCACCGTTCAGGGCTTTACACAACTGCAAAATGCCATCATGTACATCAATGCGCGACCCAGCAATGTCCCATGGAATCATGAGAACTTGGGGGTCAACTATACATATAGCAACCAAAAACATGTTCATATATATATAAAAAAAATAAATAAATATAAATAAATATATATATATATATGTGCAAAAATTATTTTTCCTCTCTCTCTCTCTCTCTCCAGCGCCAATCAGCTCCATCTATCTATCTATCTTTTCTTTTCTATTTTAACGATTCTATTCTGTTCTATTCGGTTCTGTTCTATGCAATTCTATGTCTCTCTCTCTCTCTATCTATTTGCCTGCGTAGCTAGCTAGCTATCTGTTTCTATCTATTTCTATCTGTTTCTATTTGTTTGTATCAGTTTCTATCTGTTTCTATCAATTTCTGTCGATTTTCTATCTCTTTCTATCACTTTTCTATCTCTTTCTATCCGCTTCCATCTGTTTCTATCTATTTCTTTCTACTTCTATGTATTGCTATCTATCTATTTAGCTGTCTATCTAGCTTTCTATCTATCTGTCCGTCTATCTGTCCATCTGTCCATCTGTCCATCTATCTGTCTATCTATCTGTCCATCTGTCTATCTATCTATCTGTCTGTCTGTCTGTCTAAAAATCTTATCTTATCTTATCTTATCTATCTGCTCTAGCTGCTCTATATTATCCATCTGATCTATCTGATCTTTATTATCTATCTGATCTATCCTATCTATCTGATCTAGCTCGTCTATATCATCTATCTGATCTAACTTATATATTTGATCCTTTTAATCTTATCTGATGTCATCTTATCTTATCTTATCTTATCTTATCTTACCTTATCTCGTCCCATCTGATCTTATTTTGTCTTATCTTATCTTATCTGATCGTATGTTATCGTATCTTATCTTATCCTATCTTATCTTGTAATCCATATATCCATCAATCCATCCATGTTCCTTGACCACGTGATTGTCCAAGGCATCTCAAGGCCCCAGCACCTAAGGGCAGCAGTGAGTATTGAGGGTATCAAATGCATTCATGAGTATAGGGATGTCCAGGAACCAGAAGCCCAAACCCCAGCATCAACAAACTGCATCCCACCTGTCCATGTCATCCTGTGGTTGTTTGTCACCCAGTGCAACCCTGTCGGAGCCCACGAAAAAGGAAGACCGCTATGATCAAACATGCAAATATCACATGGCATTTGCCACTCAACTAGCAAGCGTTTTCCGTCCTGCCACAGCCACACACGAGTTGACGAAGAACATAGAGAACCTGCATGGCTGTCTCTTCACGATGGCAGGGTAGTCTTCTGACAGCATCCCGACCAGTTGCCATACCCCACCATACTCCAGCTGTGATGTATCACAAATTTTTGCTCAAGGGAGGCAAATCAAAACATGTCAAGGCATCTGAAGACATATCTCTGGCCCCAAACTTTGAACACTTTCCAATATCAAGTCTCTGGGCCACTCTTGCCTGTCTGGAAGGTACTGTGCCTGAACAACAGTGGTTCACTGCATGTCATGGAACCAACTTCTGCCAACTGCCAAGGACAGCAATTAGTGTAATTAGTGTCTTAGCCCATGTCTTTGGAGAATGTGAGGCCGAAGGGGTGAACAAAGAATGGGGCAAATTGCAACACCACCTGGGAAACAAAGGAAAGAAAACATAACTTCAACCATCAAACATGCCTAAACAACTCTTAACATGAACAACTTTATACCGTTTCTGCATCGCACTTTTTTGTTCACAAAGACTCCCAGTGCTTCCAAAGCCGACGCAGCTTCAGCCAGCTTCCTGGTCGCAGCTGAGCGGAGCTCGGCGTGGTGCTCCGATGTCTTTGCAAAGCGAGCGCGAAGCTCCGCCACGGTCTGCTGCAAGCGCTGCTGTTTCGATCGATTTTCCACTTCAACTTCACCGAGACTTTTTGAGTTTCGACCTACGGGGAGACCTTCACCATGGAGACTCAAGTTTCGACCTAAGGGGAGACCTTGGAGACTTGAGGAGAGACTTTCGGAGTCCCAAACTTCCACGGGAAAACTCTGTGACTCGTTCCAGGGCGAAGGCAGCGTCTTATCGAAGGACCGACCCAGGTTTCGAAGCTCGGCTTTGAGAACCTGCTGCAACTCTGGTGGCAACATTTTGTGCATCTCCCAGTGCTGTCGTAAATCGCCCCAATGGGCTGTGCCATGTAATGGCTGGCCTTTCCTCGCTTCCAAAGCGTCCCAAGATGTCTGAAATTTCTCCATGCTCTGATAGACTTCATGTGAAAGCACCTTGCGACTCCCCGATTGAGGCGCACTTTCCGACTTTTCTTGCATGCAAGAACTTCTGTTCGCATCTTTTTCCGTCCCTTTGTCATCAGCAGCTTTCAGAACACTCCCCATCCATCTCCAGAACAGCTCTTCCTTCCGATGCGAAGACTTTGCTTCTATGTCATGCTCCAGATCTTGAATGTGTTCCAAGAACAAAGCTGGGCGTTCCAAAATGTAGAGTTCATACTGTGTGGGTGGTGCAATCGCCTTGACCGCCTCGCTTGCAAGCCTTTGACTGCCTAAGCTCTGCAAGTTGTGCAGCACATTCAAGCGATGCACGTCCAACTGTTGTAATCTTCTCATTTCGTTCCGCCATTTGCTAAAAAGTTGAAGCAACACATCCTGGTGGCATGGGCTACATTCATCGCCTTGGTTGCTTTGGCACCCAAGTGCCTTGCCCTCGCTAGAAATATCCTGTGGATATGCTGTCAGCTTGCTGCGGTGGGAAAGAAGACCCATGGCATCCACAAGATATGCCAATGCCAACAGCACTTCGCGACTGCCCTCGGATGCCAAAAGTTGATCGCCCCGTGGGTAACCCAAGGCCGAAAGGCAGTAAACAGCAGCAGCTCGAAGGAGTTCCGTGTTGCGAAGGAGTTCCTCACTTTCTCTGGTTGCCTTCGTGAGGTCCAAAAGATGGATCAGGAGATCCCACATGGGCTGTGCCACCTGCAAGTCATCGTGCTTCGCACGACGCAAGGTCTCTGCATCCATCTGCAATCTGCTCAAACGGGGCACATTAGTCCGAAGCCGTTTGCAAACAAACTCCAGCGCTGCCCTGGTCTCAGCTGCATCGGCCATGGCAAATCTCAAACAAACCCGTCGATAGATGGATAGGCTTTACATAAGGCTGTTTTCTGAGGTGATGTTGGAGGTGACAAGTATTGATGTGTGAAGATCTTTCGAACACTGGAGTTATTTTCTTAATGAGACACCGCATGTTCGGATGAAGAGTCAACTTGCATAAGCGCATCAGAAATGGGAGATGCATTCGCATGCTTTCAGTACAAAAGAAATGTGCTAACTTTCGGCTCTGCATTCTGCAATCCATTCATCAATCTATGCATACATTCTCGATTTCTACAATCTATGCTCCATCTTGGCATGTGACGAAATCCCTCTAATGACTTTGAGCTTCCACACAAGGCATTTAAGGCATGCCAAATTGGGAGGATGATAAATGGTTATGGATGCTTATGGATGCTTGTGGGTGAATGATGGTGACAATGGCGGATGCTGATGGTTGATGACTTTGACCATGATGAGGATAGAGGATGACGGACATGATGGGTAATGATGGATAGTGATAGATAGTGATGAATGATGCAGTGATAATGATGATGATGGATGGATGGATGGATGGATGGATGGATGGATGGATGGATGGATGGATGGATGCCAGGCGATGGATGATGTAAACTAAATATCGTTGTTGTAGGATGTAGGGTGATGCTTGGCAGAGAGGGTGGGAAGAGCGAGCATGACCGGTGATAACTGAAGCAAAGCGTGCTTCCTCCACTCCAGGGCAGTTTTGCTGCCTTTTGTACTAATCGGCCTAGAGCTGCCGAGCAATCAAGCCTTACATCTTCCAAAATTTTAGTGATGCGACAACTTGTATGGACAGTCAACCTTGCCTTTGAATCTGGACAGTTTGTGATCTTAAAAGGTTGATATGATTTGATATCAATAGGTATATAAATAAATAAATAAATACATGTATATATATATATATGTATATATGTTCATTTATACATATCAAATTGCCTCGTTCTTTTTTTCTTCTCTCTCTCTCTCTTTCTCTTTTTCTGATGGCAACAAATAATTAAGTGCACCAACACACCAGGCGTGCACACTCACACACTCACACAAACCAAAGATCACGCTCACACGCACACTCATGACGAGCAATAATTTCAGCCAAGTTTTTTATGAAAAAGCTATCGGCCAAAATTGGATGGGCAAATGCGAAGGAAGTGAAGGCAAGATACAGTCCACGCACACTCTCTTTCTCTCTCTCTCTCTCCCTCCCTCTCGCCCTCACGTGCACACACACACACTCACACATATATGTAAATAACACATAAACATTTATATATATATATGGTTGTATATGGTTGTATATCCGCATGCACACTGTCTCTAACATCTGCATGCAAATGACGCATAAATAGATATTTCTGCCAATCGCCCACCTTGAGAGACTGCATCTCCCAGTGGGCCATGCCTCGGCTGGATACCCGACCCATGGATTCCAATGGATTCCATGAACTGCGAAGCGGCAGGTTTCACTGTGCGAATTTTCCACCCTTTGCCTCTCTAAAATGACAGGGGTGCCTAAGCAAACGTATGGTACCCGAGAGCATGTTGAAGAAGAGTGGCAACTTTCAGCTTTGATACAGCACCTGGGAAAATATATTGGCATGGCAACACGTTGATGCAAAACAAAACTGCAGTAATCTTTCTGGCCGAGAATGTATGTGGGAATCAGCGACTTAATGCCAATTGCCACACGAATACGAATGACGCAAACGAAGGATCAAAATTTCCGTGCACATGCGTAACCTCAAGGAACACAAAAGGCTTTACGCTGCCTAGAACTGCCCGAGGACGGTCTAGACTTCAGAAAAACCCACCGAATAGAAGCCACAGGGGCAACCAAACATGTGAACACTAAGAGGATCGTGCGTTCGTTTCCTGAGCCCTATTCTGAAGTTGTCTTTGCCGCCAGCCAAACATCATCACATGCCAAGCCCAAAACAAGTTGGAACCACGGAAGTGGACGGTGTGGCTCTGCAAACATTGTTGCTGCAAGGCTACCAGGCCCATCAGGGCTACAAAGCACAGTCCAGGGGGTGAGGATCCAGAAGCATTTGCAAGACCATCACGGGGCACCCAATTGGCTGTCCAATGCAATCGTTTCGATCCAATTCTTGGAATCAACTGGGGGCATTTCAGGACCCAAGATCACCCAAGGAAGGCCTTCATCGTGTCCCCAAGCTGTACCACACTTGGCCTTTCCAGTCCCTGACGCACATATCCTCAGGACCGGTCCCAACAACCTTGACAAGAGAACCACTGCGAAGAAAATCGATAAGAAAACACAATAAAACCAAATTAATGACGGTATATACATGTGCAAGCAAAATGTGCAAACAAAATGCTCCGAGCGTGATGCAACTCAAATACCATTTCAGTACCTAAAACCTTGATATCTAGCAAGTGAGCCCTGCGTCGGGGGCAATAACTAGTGCAGTGTCAAACCCACGATGTGTCAATTTTGAGTAACTTGCAACGCTACACACATCTACACGCTGCTCTCCAGGTGAGTCCAAGGTCCCAGCCTGTCACACCGCACTTGGAGCATCTTGATTGCAATATTTTTTCAACATAGATGAACATCAACCCCGAACAAGGTAAAGGCCCAAATGGAAGCGACATAAAAAACTGACAAGGGTATATGATGTTCTTGTTGCATGTACTGTTTGACTTTCGTTTGAAGCATGGGCTTGATCATGATCATTTACGAGGTCCAAGTGCTACTTTCTGTACCCTGTGCCAATTCTACACACAATTTGGAAATAGACGTTTTGGGAAACATCAGGCATCAATTTGAAAGTGTCTGAGTGGTTCAGGTCCCCAAGAGGCCCCTTGTTTCAGATGAAACCTGATGAAACATCAAACATGAAACTTTGGCAACATATTTTTGGAAAACTTCAAGTATGATGTCGAATCGAAATTGGAAAAATGAATTCATGCCTCGCTATTGGCTTGGATCCTGGCTCCAAGTGTGCAAGCCATCGCTGTGGGTTGGCCTGGCAAAAACAGCCAACGCGAGGATGCGCCAAGCGGCGGTAACGCGCAGGTGCTGCAGCTGAATTCGGGATCCGATGTTTGCAATGGGCACGCCATGGAACAACAAAGCCTTGCCACCGCCATGGTGAACCAACGGCAACCAATGACACAAGTAACAAGTCCAACACAAAATAGACGAGGCCAGTGATGGGTTCTACCGTCAAATCAGATCAAATCCAACCAGTGTCCACGATCGCCCAACCCACACCCGAGCTTGTAGTTTTCCAATCCATATCCTGAAATATCCATTAATATCATATTAGTATATAATTAGTACCTTGCCCTTCAGGTCACGCCTTTGGAGTCATGGACAGGCCCCATGATCATTCACGCGCACAGAAAAATTAGGCACACCAATTCTTTTGTGCCTGGAATACGCCGTGCGTCCCCCAATGGGCCAACAGGACCCTGACAAAGCCTCGAAACGGCTACAAAGGGGCACACCGTGGCCCAACAAAGCCTTCTCAGCACACCACTGCCAACCAAAAACCGACGAGGCCAGCCAAGATCAAATCCCCCCAACAAACATCCAAACTTGTAATTTTCCAATCAATTTCCCGGACTATCCATTAATATCCTACCATTCAAGATGCCCATGGACCCCTATGACTTCTTAGGTCTTCGGAGCTCTGGAACACACTTACTACGACGTGCCTTGCCTGAATGTCCGCGATGCACAATTGGCAATGGCAACCTCTGCTGACAGATCAGTCAAGCTGTGTGACATGACACGCGCCCAAGATGACCACTGATTAGCAAACAAGGGCTTTGCTACATCGACAACTGGAAGCGAAGTATGAGGCATCATCCCAAACTGCAAAACCATGACCAAAGGCCCGTGACCTGAGACATTGGGACGTTCTTTTTTCTTGCTCTGTGAATGGTCAATTTGACAGCATGTGAAACCTTTGTGTATGCGCACTGCAGGCGAAAACGCGTTGGTTTCCAACCTGCACTGTTTGTGCGTCCCTGCCACTTCAAAGTTTGCTGAGCGGCAGCTTGAAAGCAATGCCAGCTGACAATCACCTGGCCTGCTGCTGCTGCAGCTGCTTCTGGTGTTCGAGCCACGGCGCTGTGAATTCATCCCAATTCGTCAAGTACTTAGGGTCGATCTCCTCTGTTTTCCTTAGCCCAGGGCACGCATCTCGGAGGGCCCCCAATGCTGCTAGGCCACGGTCCCCCGTCACCGCCCCAAATACCAAACGAATCGAGCTTCAGAAAACTGATTTCAACCACTTTCAATCTCTGAGTTTTCCCTCCCGAACGAAACAATTCGTTTCCCAAAAAGGGTCACAATTCGTTTCGAAAAATGACGGCGTCGAAGGCCATTCAAAACCAGTCATTCTGAGGAGAAGGCGACCGACAAAAGAACTCTATTGTCGCAATTTTTGCAGAGCCAAGAAACTTGCAATTTTTTGATCCACCGTTCCAATGGCAAGTCTTGGGTTCCTTACTTTGAATGCAGTCACAAGTCAGAAAAGAGTCGAACTTGGGCATTTTGCACTGAATTGGTTCGAATATTTCCATTGTACATATTTAATTCACGCAAGTTGCATGTGCAGGACCCAAGAAGCTGATGCTATAGCACCGGCATCGACCTGCTAGAAACATCTAAAAATTAGATTTCGCATTCAAAGGTTCAGTGCTGTGGTGCCAGCTCAGCCCTTTCTTGATTGAATCTTCCTCTGTTTGTGCATGTTTGTGTTTGTTTGTGCTTGTTTGTTTGTGCATGTTTGTGCATGTTTGTGTTTGTTTGTGCTTGTTTGTTTGTTTGTGCTTGTTTGTTTGTTTGTTTGTTTGTTTGTTTGTTTGTTTGTTTGTTTGTTTGTTTGTTTGTTTGTGCGAAACATACAGCACTTTTGCCCTGCGCGTACTCCGTACTTACTTTGCCTCTGTGCTACTTGCACTTTGGCTCAAGTGCCTGGAGACAAAAGACTTTGGCATTTACTTCGGTGTGGCCGGGTCTTAGGTTGGTAGTACTTTAGAGTACTTTTGTAGCTTCGCATGGTAGCGGAGCTCCCGATCTTGGGAGCTTGGGAACTTTGAGCCCAGAGAAGAGACCATGGCAGAAGAGAACACAGACTTTGCAGGAAAGCTTAGGTTGCCACTTCCAGAAAAGTACAATGGAGAACCGACTTTGTGGGAAGAGTGGAGCTGGAACTTTAAGACCTATGTGAGCATGTTCGACAACAATGTGATGACTTTGATGGAGAACTCAGAGGGAAGAGACCAACCAGTACTTGATGCTGATCTTAGGATTACTTTGGATACTGGTGATTTAGACACTGCTGCGACTCAGCAAGCCGTCAACTTTTCCAGAAAGCTGCACTACTTGTTGGCAAACTTAACCACTGGTTCAGCAAGACTTATCGTAAGACAGAACGAAGGAGCCAATGGGTTTGAGACTTGGCGTAGACTTTCTGAGAAGTTCTCACTTCCTGATGCTACTAGACATGTGTCACTTTTGACTCAGTTGTTGGACTTTAAGTTCAA
>VSDK01027481.1:163268-235528 GCA_009767595.1 Symbiodinium kawagutii
TTGGCATTGCAACTTTTTCAGTTTGAATTCGTTTGACAACTTTTCGTTTGGAATTAGTTTGAGTTGAATTCGTTTGGAACTTTGCATAGATCGACACTTTATCAGTTGCATGTTCAGTACACTTTTGCATTCAGTTTGGCATCGAGTTTTGTCACTTGCACTTTTTGTGAATGTTTGCAGTGACACGTTTTGCACTTCTGTCAACATGATACTTGGATTCACTTTCCATGGTACAGACTCATGTTTGACACTTTTGCCACTTTCAGTCATTGTGATCCTTGGACTTTTAATGCCATGGGACAGACTCACATGACACTTTTATACCCATATGTAGTTGTGACTTTGTTGCACTTGCAAGGAACTTTAGAAGCATGCAACTTTAGTTGCGCTATACCTTGCCAATACTTTTATGCATGGTAGTTTCCAAGACTTTGAGAATTCAGCAGAAATCGAAAACAAACTTTTGTCTTGAGTCAGGATTCAACTTTTCCCGGAATCTTTTACTAGTAGTCTAACTACTTTAATTAGTTGGTGTGGATCAGAAGTGATACTTTGATCCAAGGGGGCGTGCGAAACATACAGCACTTTTGCCCTGCGCGTACTCCGTACTTACTTTGCCTCTGTGCTACTTGCAAGACTTTGCCAGTTACTTCGGTGTGGCCGGGTCTTAGGTTGGTAGTACTTTAGAGTACTTTGTAGCTTCGCAGTTTGTTCGTTCCCCTGCGCTTAGGAGCGAATGCCCCCAAGGCCTATGCTCTGTCTTTGCCACACTTCCAGGTCTCTTGCAGCTGAGCATCTGTCTTCCAGGGCTTGAACAGCATGTCACCGTTGCCTTTGATTGTTCCCCGTCAGCACTTGAACATGTGCGCATTGTGCTTGGCCTACCGGACTTCCCTGACCTGAATTTTTGCATAGATTTCTTACCCTTGTTTTTCCACCATTCCCATATCGCTCACATACCACGCCGAATTCGGCATTCATAATAGTAGCACATGCCCCCCGGAACTTATAATCATACTTTGAAATCACAATATGGCACAAAGAAATGCTCGCCCGCTTTGGATTGCCTTCCAAAAGGCACAATGCGTACAACCCAACTGAACCAGCGAGTCTTCGCGCAGCCAACGTAGCAAATCAACACTGTTCGGACCACATTCAAAAACTCAGAATCTAAATCAAAAGAGGACAATGAGGAATCCTTGAAAGCACAATGATCAAAGAACTTGGGTTGCCTCCTATTGCCTGCCCCCACCCGCCAAAAGCGTTAGTCCAAGATACGGGTCTTCAAGAAAATGAGGTTGCCGCAAGCCAACTTCAGGAAGTCATGGCGGCCATTTCGCACCCAGTGCGTAGCTTGGACCCATTGTCCGCTGAGGACGATCTTGCCTGCTACGCCAGCAGGACCCCCAGGCCAGGCATACAAGAGAACTGATTCAAGGCACAACCGAGCCTTCAAGAGACTCCCCACACACGGGCTACTGAAATATGATGCCCACCGCCACTGCCACTATTTCTTGAGGAAGAACCAGTCAAAATACTCTCTGATGCAGCACTTCAGCCATACAATCCGTGTTCCAAATTACCTCAGACTCACCCAGGCAAGGAACCTGTCAAATTCGTGCGACTGTAGCACGCTTCCGTTCTGAGGTCGAAGTTTTTAAGAGCTTTCCACCAAACGGCGGAATGTCCCACCTCAACACTTTCCAGAGATGTTGGTGCATGGTACGCCTTTGTCGTCGTTGGTGCCCATGCCCCAGCTCGTAACAAACATTCAAAAGAAAGTGAATTTGGATGAATTTAGAGGATACACATCATGTAATTCAACAACGCAAATCTGGAGCCCAACTCGGAACAAACAAAGCACCGGGCCAAAATACACCTTCCAAAAAACCTCCCATCAAATATCTGCAAGCCCCTGGCCCCTGGGGACGGTGGCTTCTCAGGAAGCCAAGCGACAAACATCAATTTTCAGGGTGCAAACACACCCTTGGCAAAGTGGAAACATGAACGGACATCGAAATGCATAAGCAAAACCGAACCTTTGAGTTCTGAGAACCACAGGATCTCCATAGAAACCCAGCCCGAAAAGGAACTAAACATCAGCTTGTGGAGGACGATCCTACTGGGACCAACTAAGTTGATTCCACCAAAACCAAGCAATTTGGTGGCAGCTCGTGTTGTAGCCGAAGACAAGTCCGGCAGCACCAAACAAGGAACAGCGACGTGGAGCCCGTGGATCGTGAACACACATCCACTATGTCATGATGTGCAATTCAAGGAGTTTTGTCTTTTCAACAGACCTGCCAAGTTCATCCTAAAGACACTTGTCATCTCGCAGATCATTCCAAGAGAGAATAAATTATACGAACGAGTCTTGAGCAGGAAACTGAAACCGAACCAAAACATCCTGAGGCAAAAGCGGACTGCGAAGCAAACCAAACCGGCTTTCGCGGCAAACCGAAGCGATCCAAAAAAATCCTAGAACCCCCAACGACACTAGAGACTCACTTTCATAACGACTGTAACCATAAACAAACCCACTATAAACAGTCACGAGCGCAACCTATGTGAAGCTCAACTGCAAGAGCTACATCTTAGTCGAGGCACTGGCCACTCCTGCAAACGCTGCTCCTGAAAACATGGAGTTCGTTGCCAAGAGTGAAGACTGAACGGTGAGCAAGATTGAAAAGCGTTGACCTCGCCGGGATTGGTTTCAAAACCCAAGGATGGGCTGGGCTGATCATAGTTCGCTTAGCACAAGAGTTGTGAAAGTTCAACATCTCTCCTTTCTGCGCCAGTTTGCATTAAACTGTGCAAGAATTTCCGCATGCCTTACGCGCTCCTTGGCAGCAGGCCTCGCCCAAGTCCAAGCCTCGCAGAATATGAATCAAGTCAGCTCCTAACCATATGTCAGTCGTGAGTGAAAGGTACAGAACGGATCAATTTGTCCCTTCGGACTGGCTGAATCATGTCTGCAACACCGACTTTAAACCGAGCAAAGCAAAAACAAACGCTGTTCTACGCTCGATTGCTCGGCTTATTCATCTAGACATGTTCGCTAAGACAAAAATGAATACTGCCAAAATGTGGCAAATGCGCACGCAAATGCAAGAATTGCCCCACTCTTCGCAACCCGACCTTCGCATCAGGAGACTCATTGGCCTCTGCTTGGCTGTGGTCCTCCCAGGGCAAACCAAAACATTGAAAATCCGCCGATGCTTGTGAGACCTTTACTGCATAGGTGATACATAGGTGATGTATAGGTGATGCATAGGTCACAGGGGACCGTTTTGACAGCCGTTGTTTCGATGACTAATCTTAAAACCGAGCCCTTAGCTGCTTTCTGAAAAAATGTTACTCTCCCCGAACCTCCCCTCTTGGCGTCTCCAGTAAAAAATGGCTTCAGGTCACCAAAGGGTCACCTATCATTGCTAAACGCCCAACAAAAATTTCAATGCCATCCCCAATAGCATGACAGTTTGTATGGGGAACCAGTCTGGAAGCTGCACCGGATCGTCCCGGAGCGAATCTGGGCTGAAGACCCCATAGCAAACAATTTTTTTTTGCGGTTGGGGAAAAAGTCAGGAACTTCAAAATCAGGAACTTCACAAAGTATCTGAACCCTCCGGAACTTCACCAGGCTTCTGCACCGGAACCTCATCAGGTTTGGGCACCGGGACCCTCCGGAACCTCACCAGGTTTCTGCACCCGAACCGTCCAGAACCTCATCAGCTTTCTGCATCAGAACCTTTCGGAACCTTACCAGGTATCTGCCCCAGAACTTTCTGGGACCTGATCAGCCATCTGCACTCGACGCCGGAACCTTCCTCAGCCTCACCGGCTTTCTCCACTCAAACCCTCCCGAACCTTGTCCGGAACCTGGTGTTGAAGCTACGCCGGATCGCACCAGACCTAATCTGCACTAAAGACACCATAGCAAAGTATTGTTGTTGGGGGAATATTTCGTAAACATCACCGCGCAAAAAAGGATCCTTCGCTGAGACAGGGAGGTCCTTGTCGGAGACAACAAGAAACCAGAATACAGAATTGAGAAAAATTGCACGGCCCACAAATGCAATAACACGCCGTCTCATGAAAAAGGTGGGAAAATAAGCCCGCAAGAGATATTATGAGATCCCCAACAGCAACTCATTGCACAAGAGCAGTTCTGATGCAATGCTACAACCAAGTTCCGGAAACCCACAACCTGAAAACCCGGGGTCCCAAAGCACCCGGGCATCACCTCAGTTTAATTCCATAGGCATATCTGCGGTGCCAACGTCACACCGCAAGTGCATGCAACGGGGTATGCGGGTGAACCACCGCTACTGTTCAGTCTGTAAGTATGATTCTTTCTGTTCTTATTTGGCATGCTCCTAAGTAATTTGTGTATGTCTTGTTCGCTGTCTTGTCACATTGCCTACCAATGCATTCCCCACAGAATGATATCCAACATGTCTGAGGTCCAAGGTGCAACAATTTTTGGGCGACAACCGGGAATAGCACCATGTTTCACGGGGCTTGGAACCACCACCGGACAGCGATATCAACGACCTCTCAACAACATCACAAGTTTTGTGGGGCTGCCACACATGAGACATCTAGCCACAGCGAGTAATGAGAACACATAAATTCGTGGGAGATCCACAGATCATCATAGATCCATAATCCCTCGTTTTTCATCGTAAAGCATCACGAACTTATTTTACGGCTAGGGGTGATGTCTTAACTTGAGGCCAGGAGTAGGTGACGAAAGCTAGCATTGCAAAAGACTTGACTGAAAAAACAAACGACGATAAAGCGTGCGTTTATTTTGTTTAAAAAAAAAACGCAACATGCAACGACCGTGGGGAGAATTGAGCCTGTTAACGGGGGGGCCCAATAATTAAATTATTCCATTATTTGTGACTTTTGGAGGTCCTGTCCCTGCCAATTACTTGCTAAAGCAAGAGCAACTTCAGCTAGCTGACGCTAGCTTTCGTCATAAGGATCTATCATCAAATGGAGAAGTGTCGAAGGACCTAACTACAAAACTAGTTGAGTAGCTACCACTAACTACGAACTACTCCCAACCAATTAACCAGCTAATTACTCCAACCAATTCGGAAACTAGCTATCACCAACTATCAACCGACATCAACCACCATCAACTTGCAGACTCACCAACTACAACCCTTGCCACCGCACCGGCCTGCTCCGGCGACGTGGGAATTTTGTTCTTACCGATCTTGAGAGCTCCCTCCTGTGTCAGCGGAGCAGCCCAACACTTTTGATCAATGGTTCTGTACTCAAAAGATCAACACATGCACAAATGCACACACACGAGCATATATATATATATATATGTAAGTAGGTATAGATATTTAATGATACCTCAAACTATCTACACGTATAAATAAATGTATCGTGCCAATACGCCAACTAATGCCAACTATATACAAGGTATATATGAATAATTTGTTGCAATTGTCGATGGTACATGGTTCCTTGAATTTGTTGATGTTAGAGGTGTAGTTTGAATGGCTACTGATGGTTCATGTCACGGTTAAGCAGATCGTGGGCGCGGTTGAGTAATTAGTGGCTTCGTAGCAATGGTCTATTAAAGAGATTCATCATGGTTCGGGATATGGTTCGTCAATGTCAACAACCAAATAGTTGGTCATACCATGAATCATTCATCTACCGCAGGATTCTGGCTGATGGTATGCCAGGAATTGTTGACAATGCTTGAAGCTGGCAATGATTCAGTCTAGGCAGGGATACACGGTGAATTGTAATGTCTACTGTGATGACGTTTAATCACCTAAATATATTCGATGATAATGGCTATACTCGTTACATGGCTGACAGGGTATGAAACCCAACCATCACCATAGGCTAGATGATGATCGAACAAGTGCGTCAGTGGTCGGGGCAGCAAAAAAAACACCATCAGAAAGGCATCAAGAGCGACACTTCTATTTGTGAATCATCTATCGTCAAGACCCCACTAATTTGACGGTATCCCTCGACAACCTGAATTGATGGTTTGGTCATCATCTATTGCTGAGAGGGGGCCTGGGAATGAGTAGCAGTAACTCCTGATTGGCATGATTGGGAACCATGTGTTGACTACGCCTGGTGCAGCTGCACCCTGGGGGACGGCCCTGGTGCTGACATGCGCCCGTTGAGTTACAATGGTTGAACAAATCAATGGTGGACAATTTCAATTAGTTGACTCAAGCAAAGTAACACATAGTTCGGCAATTGGACTTCATCACTATTTTTGTCCCCAAATTCATGGTTGAGGGACAATGGTGGAGCCACCTTTACCTTGCCATCAATTGGACAACCATTCATCAAGCGGTATTGTTTCGCAGGCCAATGGATGATTGAAGGTTCATAATTGTGAAGCATGGGATTGCTCACCGTGGCGAATACCCATTCGCAAAATGGATCCTCACAAATGAGTGTCAACCATCATACTTTATCACACTCCAACCCAAAAAACCTTTATCAGCAATATGCCCACCTTGGCCCAACTAGCCTCCACCTTGGGCTCCTCTGATGCTTGGGCCACTGGCACTGTAGCTTCAGCTGTGCTTTCAGCGGCTTCCTCCTTGGCTTCTTCGGCTGCTTGGGCCACTGGCACTGTAGCTTCAGCTGTGCTTTCAGCGGCTTCCTCCTTGGCTTCTTCGGCTGCTTGGGCCACTGGCACTGTAGCTTCAGCTGTGCTTTCAGCGGCTTCCTCCTTGGCTTCTTCGGCTGCTTGGGCCACTGGCACTGTAGCTTCAGCTGTGCTTTCAGCGGCTTCCTCCTTGGCTTCTTCGGCTGCTTGGGCCACTGGCACTGTAGCTTCAGCTGTGCTTTCAGCGGCTTCCTCCTTGGCTTCTTCGGCTGCTTGGGCCACTGGCACTGTAGCTTCAGCTGTGCTTTCAGCGGCTTCCTCCTTGGCTTCTTCGGCTGCTTGGGCCACTGGCACTGTAGCTTCAGCTGTGCTTTCAGCGGCTTCCTCCTTGGCTTCTTCGGCTGCTTGGGCCACTGGCACTGTAGCTTCAGCTGTGCTTTCAGCGGCTTCCTCCTTGGCTTCTTCGGCTGCTTGGGCCACTGGCACTGTAGCTTCAGCTGTGCTTTCAGCGGCTTCCTCCTTGGCTTCTTCGGCTGCTTGGGCCACTGGCACTGTAGCTTCAGCTGTGCTTTCAGCGGCTTCCTCCTTGGCTTCTTCGGCTGCTTGGGCCACTGGCACTGTAGCTTCAGCTGTGCTTTCAGCGGCTTCCTCCTTGGCTTCTTCGGCTGCTTGGGCCACTGGCACTGTAGCTTCAGCTGTGCTTTCAGCGGCTTCCTCCTTGGCTTCTTCGGCTGCTTGGGCCACTGGCACTGTAGCTTCAGCTGTGCTTTCAGCGGCTTCCTCCTTGGCTTCTTCGGATGCTTGGGCCACTGGCACTGTAGCAGCTTTGGTTTCAGCGGCCTCCTCCTTCGACTCCTCTGATGCTTCAGCCTTTCTGCACTTACTGTATAAATTGCCCCAAGCGGTATTGTTTAGCAGGTCAATGGATGATTGAAGGACGTTTCTAATTAGCGATAGCGGTTGGCAATGTGAGAGCCTCTCCGTACTTACCACGTATAAAACTACCACAAGTTACTATGACTGGAAACTGCAATGGTTTGAGTTGGTTGGAATGTTATTTCTGCGGGGTTCCCAAGAGTGACATGACGTGACCCTGCCCTCTGGATCTCCCAGTACTGCGGCAATGGTGCATTGGTGAGGGGAACGGCAAATGAGGCCTAGCTAAAAATTGGAACGCACGCGGCGCAAAAATAATCAACCAAAGGACGGAACACCGATGAGGTGTTCCATACTTAAGCTGGGATCCGTGTGTTTAGATTATCACTTGTGGACAATCAAAATGCAGTCAGGTGGGCTTGCAAACCAACTTCAATCTGGGGTGCACGCCTTGTTTTGGCAACTGCACATGAAATATCATCTGCAATTTACTAACCATACCGAACCATCGTTAAGGATTGCCAAACAGCATTAACCATCATCACTCATCCTTGGATGTGCAGGGGTTGTGACTTGGATATCTTGGAAATCGCCACAGTAACGAACCCTATGAGGTGAACTGGCATGAGCTAACCCCTACAACCACATGCTACCAGGTAAGTGGACATGGCACATCCAAGTAGAGACTCATCTCCATAGCAGTCCACAGCCGTTGTGCTGCTCCGCTCCTTTTCCACTTCTTCGATTTGCGTAGCCTGCTTGGCAGCTGAAGAACCAACAGCATCCAACGAGCAACAAGCGAACCAGCAGTGACTTAGCAAGCGATCCACAACATACAACAAGCAAGTTAGTAGCCAATGCAAACCAAGCTCATCACGAATATCATTTTAGCCGATATTTTTGCCAATATTTACACTACGCAACCAACAACAACCACTAACCAATGATAACAAAGTGCCATACCGCTAGTATCTAACATGGTTTCGGTGTATCTTTCGGTGTATCAGCTCGACAGGAACAAAGAGAGAAGTGCATGTAATACTGATATGATACGTAAACATCATGACAAGCAAAGCTCAGGACAATGCCTGGGCCCCAAAAGATATTTCGTATTCTTGGAACCAAACTGATAACTTGAGGTCTCTCTTTTAATTGATTTGTTTCGGCTGGGCTTACTTCAGCATCTTCAGCACCCAGCATTCATTCATTTCATCAAGCTTTGGCTCGGCGCCTTCACGACTTCCTCGGGATCGAAAGGTGTCGGCCCCTCGGCTCCCTGCAGCGCTGTGAGAGGCGCGAAGAAGTGGTCCACGTAGGCGGCTACATCCAGCCACAGCCGCCGCTGATGGTCCTAGAAGGCTGTGGGGGCCGCTGTGAGCCCACACAGGATCCAAAGTTGGGCTGTGATGGCTGTGGTTCCTGACATCGCCATGCCCAGTGTCAATGGTTTATAGCCGCCGTCATCAACTCTCAAAAAGTATTCATAGCTATGATTGGCTATTTATGGCCAGTGCGAATTGAATGAGGATGAATGTTTTTTTTGTAACCATCAATTTGTGGCCGGCCACCAACCATTGCTTAACCACAAATATACAGTTTGTTGCTATGAATTACACAATTAAACAATTAAAAATACTTTGTGCCCATTGGTCATGGCAATCAACCATTATCAATCAACCATTATGTATGGTCATGTTTTTTGATTTTTGCCCAGCCCATATCCAGCACCCCTGCCTCCAAGATAGCTTGAAGGTTCCGCATTAACAAGGCCTTGTCCAACGCCATGTCGGGCCCCGAACAGGTCTTGCTGAGGTCAGCACGTGTTGTTGCTGAGTTTGGGCTGGAGAACCGCGGGCATGGGTGAGAGGATGAATCTCTGGAGAATCGCCAGTTTAAGCCCCTTTTTGATGGGGTTAACTACCCCACGGGTGGGGGGGTAGTTCCTACCACATCAATGGAAGCACCCCCCTCGCTATGTCATGGTTGGCTGCCATCAAGCTGCATGTTTTCGACAACCCCTGCCATCAACCATGGCTACCAGTGATGAGACCAGTGGGGGCCACAGTGAGGGACCACCAAGCTATGTGAGAAACCACTTCGAAACGGTCCCGTAGCACTTTTCGCCTTTGAGTCCACTCTGAGTTCAAATTTTGACATCTGACAAGTCCCTTCTGGTAGGCAACCAAGTCCTTCCTGAAGAAAGCCAGGTGCTTTTCCAGTTCTGTCCTTTCTTGGTCCACCACTGCGAATAGAAGCGGTGATTTCACTGCTTCGAAGCCTTGGGATTTCAGAAGATCAGCCAGGCTCTCACTACTCCCACCGAGGAGCTCTCCTTCACAGCTGATCTTTACCGCCTCTGGAAAGGCTCTCAGCGCCTGCGCAACTTGTGCCCCAAACATCAGAAGAGTCCAATTCGACTCCTCTGATGGTTCGGGCGCAACGTCAGCTTTGGCTTCAGCTGCGTCCTTGCTGGTTCATTCGAACCGAGCCAGTCAGCAAGGGGGTAGGACAAGGGTTGCCACATGTGAGAGCCTTTCTGTACCTTCTGTATTCCACAAGCGGTATTGTTTCGTGATAGCGGTTGACAATGTGAGAGCACCTTGGTAATTGCCACGTATCAGACTCCCACAAGTTAATATCACTGGACACTGGGATATCGCCATCGATGCCAATGAGGTGAACGAACATGAACTATCGCCTATAACTACATGTTACCAGGTAAGTGAACGTGGCAAATCCAAATAGGGAATCTCCATAGCAACAGTCCACAGTCGTTGTGCTCCGCTCCTTTTCCACTTCCTCCATTTGCATAGCCTGCTTTGCCGCTGAAGAACCATCGGCACCCAACGACCAACAAAAAACCAACAGTCACTCAGCAAGCGATTAACAACATACAACAACCAAGTTCATAGCCAATATAAACCAAGCTCATCGCTAATATCATTTTGCCAAGATTTGGTCAATTTTTTTCGCTATTCAAACAACAATAACCACTAACAAAATGATAACAAAATGCCATACCGCGAGTGTCTAATATGGTTTCGGTGTATCAGCTCGACAGGAACAAAGAGAGAAGTGCATGTAATCCTGATATGATACGTAAACATCACGACAAGCAAAGCTCAGGACAATACGTGGGCCCCAGAAGATATTTCGTATTCTTGGAACCGAACTGATAACTTGAGGTCTCTCTCCATTGATTTGTTTCGGCTGGGCTTGGGGAACTTCATCTTCAGCTTGACCCAGCAACCATTCATCAACCTTTGGCTCGGCGCCTTCAGGACGTCCTCGGGATCGAAAGGTGTCCGCTGCGTCCGCTTCTCGGCTGGCGGCGGTGCTGTCGCGAAGAATTGGTCCACGTAGGAGGCCAAGTCCAGAAGCAGCCGACGCTGATGGTCCTGGAGGGTGCCATGGGGGGGCCCCATGGGTTGGAGCTGGCCACAGGATCCAAGGTTGGCCTGTGCTAGTTCCTGACACCATCAGCGTCACCGGTAGCCATGGCCACAATCAACTAGAAAGAGTATTCATTTCTATCAATTATTGGCTATTTATGGCCAGTGCTAGTTCAATGAGGATGATTGATTTTTTTGAACCATCAATTTTCGGCCGGCCATCAACCATTGCTTAACCATAGATATACCATTTGTTGCCATTAATCAACTAAACGCTTTGTGCCCATTGGTCGTGGTAATCAACCATTATCAATCAAACATGGCCATCAACCATTCTTTACGGTCCTGGTTTTTGATTTTCGCCCAGCCCATGTCCAGCACCCCTACCTCCAAGATAACTCGAAGGTTCCGCATTAACAAGGCCTTGTCCAACGCCATGTCGGGCCCCGAACAGGTCTTGCTTAGATCAGCACGTGTCGTGCTGAGTCTTGGCTGGAGAACCGCGGGCATGTGTGGGATCAATCTCTGGAAAATTGATAGTTTGAGCTTTTTTTTGATGGTGTTCACATGTACCACCCCAAAGGGGGGGGGTAGTCCCTACCACATCAATGGAAGCACCCCCCTCGCTATGCCATGGTTGGCCGCCATCAAGCGACATCTTTTCAACAACCCCTGCCATTTTCTATGGCTACCAGTGATGGGACCAGTGGGGGCCACAGTGGGGGATTACCAAGCTATGTGAGAAACCACTTCGAAACGGTCCCGTAGCACTTTTCGCCTTTGAGTCCACTCTGAGTTCAAATTTTGACATCTGACAAGTCCCTTCTGGTAGGCAACCAAGTCCTTCCTGAAGAAAGCCAGGTGCTTTTCCAGTTCTGTCCTTTCTTGGTCCACCACTGCGAATAGAAGCGGTGATTTCACTGCTTCGAAGCCTTGGGATTTCAGAAGATCAGCCAGGCTCTCACTACTCCCACCGAGGAGCTCTCCTTCACAGCTGATCTTTACCGCCTCTGGAAAGGCTCTCAGCGCCTGCGCAACTTGTGCCCGAACAATCAGAGGAGTCGAAGTCAATTCGACTCCTCTGATGGTTCGGGCGCAACTTCAGCTTTGGCTTCAGCTGCGTCCTTGCTGGTTCATTCGAACCGAGCAAGTCAGCAAAAGGGTAGGACAAGGGTTGCCACATGTGAGTGCCCCTCTTGTAGTCCACAAGCGGTATTGTTTAGTGATAGCGATTGACAATGTGAGAGCCCCTTTGTACTTACCACGTATCAGACTCCCACAAGTTAATATCACTGGACACTGCAACGGTTTGAGTTGGTATTTCTGCGGGGTTCCCAGGAGTGACATGACCTGACCCTGCCCTCTGGATCTCCCGGTACTGCGGCAGTGCATTGGTTGAGCGGCACGGCAAATGAAGCCCAGCGCAAAATTTGGGACACACACGGCTCGAAACTAATCATACCACAGGAATAGCATTGACGGAGCACCCACAAAGCGTTCCATACTAACTTGGGAACCGTGTGTTCAGGTACTATCACTTGTGGACAATCAAAATGCAGTCAGGTGGCTTGCAAACCAACTTCAATCTAGGGTGCTCGCCTTGTTTGGCAACTGCACATGAAAAATCATTTGCAATTTACTAACCATACCGAACCATCGTTAAGCATTGCCAAACAGCATCAACCATCATCATCCTTGGGTGTGCAGGGTTTGCGGCTTGGATACCCGGGATATCGCCACAGTAACAAAGCCTATGAGGTGAACGAACATGAAACCCCTACAGCTATATGTTGCCAGGTAAGTGGATAATCCAAATAGGGAATCTCCATAGCAACGGTCCACAGCCGTTGTGCTGCTCCGCTCCTTTTCCACTTCTTCGATTTGCATTGCCTGCTTTGCCGCTGAAGAGCCAACGGCACCCAACGACCAAGAAAGGAACCAACAGTCACTCAGCAAGCGATCAACAACATACAACAACCAAGTTCATTGCCAATATAAACCAAGCTCATCGCTAGTATCATTTTGCCAAGATTTGGTCAATTTTTTTCGCTATTCAAACAACAATAACCACTAACAAAATGATAACAAAATGCCATACCGCGAGTGTCTAATATGGTTTCGGTGTATCAGCTCGACAGGAACAAAGAGAGAAGTGCATGTAATCCTGATATGATACGTAAACACCATGACAAGCAAAGCTCAGGACAATGCCTGGGCCCCAGAAGATATTTCGTATTCTTGGAACCGAACTGGTAACTTGAGGTCTCTCTCCATTGATTTGTTTCGGCTGGGCTTGGGGAACTTCATCTTCAGCTTGACCCAGCAACCATTCATCAACCTTTGGCTCGGCGCCTTCAGGACGTCCTCGGGATCGAAAGGTGTCCGCTGCGTCCGCTTCTCGGCTGGCGGCGGTGCTGTCGCGAAGAATTGGTCCACGTAGGAGGCCAAGTCCAGAAGCAGCCGACGCTGATGGTCCTGGAGGGTGCCATGGGGGTGCCCCATGGTTTGGAGCTGGCCACAGGATCCAAGGTTGGCCTGTGCTAGTTCCTGACACCATCAGCGTCACCGGTAGCCATGGCCACAATCAACTAGAAAGAGTATTCATTTCTATCAATTATTGGCTATTTATGGCCAGTGCTAATTGAATGAGGATGATTGTTTTTTTTTGAACCATCAATTTTTGGCTGGCCATCAACCATAGCTTAACCATAGATATACCATTTGTTGCCAATAATCGACTAAACGCTTTGTGCCCATTGGTCATGGTAATCAACCATTGTCAATCAACCATGGACCATGGCCATTAACCATTATTTCTGGTCATGTTTTTTGATTGCCCAGCCCATGTCCAGCACCCGTGCCTCCAAGATAGCTCGAAGGTTCCGCATTAACAAGGCCTTGTCCAACGCCATGTCGGGCCCCGAACAGGTCTTGCTTAGATCAGCACGTGTCGTGCTGAGTCTTGGCTGGAGAACCGCGGGCATGTGTGGGATCAATCTCTGGAAAATTGATAGTTTGAGCTTTTTTTTGATGGTGTTCACATGTGTTAACTACCCCAAAGGCGGGGGTAGTTCCTACCACATCAATGGAAGCACCCCCCTCGCTATGCCATGGTTGGCTGCCATCAAGCTGCATCTTTTCGACAACCCCTGCCATCAACCATGGCTACCAGTGATGAGACCAGTGGGTGCCACAGTGGGGGACCACCAAGCTATGTGAGAAACACCTGGCCCTTGTGCCCAGGAGGCGTGCTGAACTCGTGGACTGGCAACCCCTTGGATCCCCAATGTTCCATGGAGACTTCATGAAAATAAGTTTCTCGAGTGACTTTCTTCATGAAAATAAGTGCTACTGATCTTCTCTTGCTGACATTCTTTCACTCCAGGTGTCTGAGTTCTTGCTCCAGAAAACTTGCGGGGATTTCACAATGCCAGAGATCTCCCAACTTCCTTTGTGATCACTGGCCACTGGATCTGTCGCTCTGCTGGAGCTGCGCTATGTCTTCCCGCTGCGCAGCTATGCGCAGCTCGTGCCTTCAATATGGATCGCCATGGCTATGGCAACATTTTCACATATTTCACATATTTTCACTGGGTTTTTCCAGAAACCGAAGGAGCTGCTGTCAAATGCAACTGGAACAAATCTGAGTGCGAAAGGATTATCTGTGAAGGCACGACAGCCGTCCGGGAATGCGAAGTCAGCATCTTTGGCCACACTTTCGTCCCTGCGCTGCCACAGTACCTACAGCCTGGCAACAGCACCCAACTCACTTGGTTTGAGCTTTGGCGAAGTCTTGTGCCACCATCTTCGCAGTAATCCTGAGCTTTGAACGTGTCTGGAAACTGACCGATGTCTACAAAATTTGCCGAAGAAATTGCCAGTGGACATCAATGGACATCGATGGACCCCAGTCCCCCTTTCTCTCTGAGCTTGGCAGGCCCCCTGGTCGCACCATGCTGTACACTATACATCGCTGTACATCCAGGATGGCTTTGGGAAGCCTCCTATCGATGCCTACCCAGCAACTTTAAACCTAACAATGGATGGATCAAAATCGAGCAATTATGGATCCTGAAAAAGTCCGTGGTTGAAGAATCTTCAAGAAGGTAGCTTGGTACGTACATCTTCTGAGTGATTTTGACCATCCCGGCTACTCCAAAGAAAGCTCCCTCAGTTGGCTCAACTGGTTCTTGATATCGCTGCAAGATTCCCTTCTTTTCTGACTTTTCGGCGACTTGGGCTTCGGTCGATCTCGCAGTGGGTCAAGACTCCTTTCTTCTGTGTAAGGCTCGAGCTCTTGCTGTTCGATCTTTTGGCCCATCTTCTCTTTCTTCCAAGAGCCTTTCTTATCTTTCTTTGAGTTCCACCACTCCCTGCGCAAAAGCCGGGGGCACAAATCCTGCGATTCCCACGGGCTCGGTTCATCCAGCCAACCCTGGCAGGAACAGCACGTGCAGATTCCAAAACAATTTGGATCAGGCAACCAAGTTTTGTCGTCAAACTCCAGCAAAATCTTATGGCATTCTTCCGATCCTTTCAGCATTTTTCCAAGCGCTATACGAGCATGCCAGATCTTCTCTTCCAAATTGGATCGAACATCTTCCCAGCGGATGACAGCTTGCGCAAGTTTGCTGCCCAGATCTTTCAACTGCTCTTCCTTTCTGATTCTTTGAACCCCTTCGAAATGGTCCCGTAGCACTTTTCGCCTTTGAGTCCACTCTGAGTTCAAATTTTGACATCTGACAAGTCCCTTCTGGTAGGCAACCAAGTCCTTCCTGAAGAAAGCCAGGTGCTTTTCCAGTTCTGTCCTTTCTTGGTCCACCACTGTGAATAGAAGCGGTGATTTCACTGCTTCGAAACCTTGGGATTTCAGAAGATCAGCCAGGCTCTCACTACTCCCACTGAGGAGCTCTCCTTCACAGCTGATCTTTACCGCCTCTGGGAAGGCTCTCAGCGCCTGCGCAACTTTGATCTTCGCTTCATGCAAACTTTCCGCGGGCTTCACAATGATGGCTTGCCCATTGAGGCAAACCACCTCCATCCCAATGGAGGCTGGTGATGCAAGCGCGGAGTTGCAAGGAGTTCTTTGGGCCAAACTGCTACAATTTTGGCGCGTGAAAACAGGCCGGTTGAATATGACAAAGCGGAAAGAACACAAACGCATGCAGCATGTACCCCGTCACTACCCTGCAAATCATGAGAGAAGAGAACGGCGTAGCACATATGGTGTAGCACATGTAGCACATATCCAAAGCAAATGGATAATGGATATGCACATGTAGATCTCATCGTAATGTCCCGTGAGTCATCCACCGTCGTTTTCCTGCCATGTTTTCATCATTTTTCATCTTCTTTCCATTTCCTTCTCTTTCCAGTCATGTCTTCATTTCTATTCATAATTCTTATCCACAACTCATGACTGTTTTCACGATACCATCTTCTTTCCGTAATTCGAACTGTTCCGTCATTCTAAAACAAACATCAAGAATATAACCATTCCGTCCAGAAATGACAAGCATAACAATCTTCATAACAAAGATTAACAAAGATAATGACAACCTTCATAACCAACATAAGACCTCCCTTTCAGAGGCTCAGTTCTTGTCATGACAAAGAAAGTGTCTCTTTCTTCCAAGGCTCGGGTGATATGCTCCTTTAGACTTCTCGAAGGCAGCCTTTGCCCTCGCCATTCGAGTGGGCTCCTTCATCCTGTGCCGTAAAGGTGTGGTGACCCTGGGGCCATCCTTTAAAGGGAGCCTCTACCGTAGGTAGTCATCCCTTAAAAGGATCCCGTCAGGGCCTAGTTATATCTAGTTGGCATCGCATCTGTGAGTGGTCACCGGTTCACGGGCTGTAGCACTACACTTTAAACACCGCAAAAGTCCATAAAAGAGGTTTGAAGTAACAAGTGAATGTTTCAGAATTCCAGATGCATTTGTGCATGCATCACACATTCGCACTAAGACAAAGAGAGAGGGAGAGAGACCGATCAACTCACCAAAGTGAATCTGATAAGTTTCGAGTGCATCGGCAAAGTGGGTCGCGAAAACACAAAACACGATTGACACAGTTGACACAGTTGACTCAAACCAGATGGCACGCACAGTTGACACAGTTGACACACTTGACACAATTGGCACAGTTGATGTCGACTGTGTCAACTGTGTCCACTTTGCCAACTATGTCACGTCAGCTGTGTCAAACGTGTCAACTGTGCATACTGTGTGAACTGGGCTTCGTAGGTCTTTGTTGGTATTCGGTAAGAACGGCCGTACCCAAGGATATATTTTTGGACCTACGTGTACTGGGGGCTTATGGTGGGTAACTTGGAGAGACCTAACGAATCATGAACAAACCGCATTCCGTTCATGGACGCATTTGAAGCATGGACGGGCACATCTTCCGTCCATGCTTCGCGCGGGCCCCGAAACTAGCCTCCCAGACACTGAAAGAGACCCAACATGCCCCAACTTAGGCCTCATGCGAGCCTAACATCACCTCGATTGTGGCCAAACCTCGCTTTCAAATGGACGCATTTGAAGCATGGATGGGCACATCTTCCGTCTTTAGTTCCTCGAAGCTGTTAAGTTTAATGACATGGGGGACACGGTGAACACAGTCGACACAGTTTACACGGTTGACACGGCTGACACGGTTGACACGGTTGACACGGTTCAGACAGTTGACACGGTTCAGACAGTTGACACGGTTGACACGGTTGACACAGGGGACACAGTTGACATAGTTGACACGGGGACATGGTTGACATCAACTGTGTCGATTGTGTCAACTGTGTCCGCTAGGTCTCAGTGACCCACTTTGCGGTCGCAATGTGAGTTTCAACGAATTGAATCCGCATATGATATGGATCCCTTTCCGCAATTATGTATATATTGGAGAAATAGATAAATGAACAAATAAATATAATATAACACATGTATATGGAACGTTCTCACTCCATGCCAGTGCATTCGGCCGCTCTGCTGTACTTTTTGCAAGGGACAGCTGACGTCCTGGAGGTAAAAATGGAACGGCTTCAGATGAAAGAAAACATCACAGAGTGCAAGGTTTCTGCACTCATGTTTCAAATCTATCCCCGGTGCAAAATGCGAAGCGAGGAAGTGGTGGAGGAGTGGAGGAGGAGGTCGACTTGAGAGGTTATGTTGCGGCATTGCGCACCACTTACCATTCCCGTACAAGCACTAAACATGGAACGTTCTCACTCCATGCCAGTGCATTCGGCCGCTCTGCTGTACTTTTTGCAAGGGACAGCTGACGTCCTGGAGGTAAAAATGGAACGGCTTCAGATGAAAGAAAACATCACAGAGTGCAAGGTTTCTGCACTCATGTTTCAAATCTATCCCCTCTCCACTTTCACAAGTGCCCTCCAAATTGGTTCAAAAGTTGCAACGCTATGGCTTGGCAGAGCCTAGTTGGATAAGGCTGGGCCCGTAACGTGAGCCATTGGTTGTTGGTATCTTTACCAGAAAAGCTTAAGTGACGATGGTTAGAAAATGCACATCGTCCATGCACTGCGTGACAAACTATACAGACATGAGCTAAGCTTGGAAATCGTGAATGTAAAAGTCCTGTACTTTTCCTCCATGGAGTACCATAAGCACAGTAGTCTACACGGGAAAACGTGGCTGTATGGTCCATGAGGTGTTTGACTCCGGATGTCAACCAGAGTCGTGAAGTAAAAGGATTTTCTAACACCCAAGGCAAATTCAACTCGTTACAAAGCTCAATGATCTGAAGAGTGACATCTCGCAGGGCATTACCTTCAGCAACCTTTTGTTGGTCTTTGAAACTCAAGTTTGGAACGCCAGCCTCCAGGTAGGTCTCATCGTCACGGAGAGGAGGTGGACCTCCATCCAGACGCCTAGCACGACTCCATGAAGTGCAAGGTGTGCCAAACCATAGAAGCGCAATACTCTGATGGTGCTTTCTGATGAAAGATTGCAACTTACGAAGAACTTCTCTGGAAAGAAGGTCACATGAACATCCATAGGAAATGTCATACGCAAAGGAAAGGAACCCATGCTGTGAGCAAGCTCGGGAAAGCCTGGCACATCCACTGAAGAGCTCAATGATCATGTGTTTCTCTGGTGGCTTGGTCACTGATGCAGCTGGAAAAACCTTTGGCCCTTGGACTGCAGTTCCGCCTCCGCTTGAAGACAGATCCTTTGGATTCTCGGAGAAAGACAATGAAATTCCTGGTTGATACGGGCATGTGCCTCGTACCTTCTTACTGAATGATCGCTCGCCCATCTTCCTCTCTGCTTCACCTCTAGGGGGGAACGAAGTTTGTGGAGACGATCGTGACTTGGCCCGCTGTGTCGCAGCTGGTATAGCACTGCATGGTCGATCTCCAGCCCCACACCCCTGAGTGCTGACTTCCAGCTCTGGTGCAACTGGTCGTAGCTGAGTTCTATCAGAAAAGATCCTGTGCGGCTCAGCTGCTGAAGCACTCTTCCCAGCCATGGAAACATCGGAGAATCGAGCAAGAGACTTTCGTCGCTCAGCCCTACCTTTGATTGCTCTCTTCTTTCGGCTGGATGAAGATGTAGCGCGAAGTGCTGTGCCCTGCCTGGCATAGGCACCACCAAGTCTATGGTTCTGAGGTCCAGTAGTTCGCCTGGTCTCAGATAAGCAGTGAACATCAGCAAGATGCCCGCTGCTGCATGGAACTTCTTCTGCTTTAGGAGATACACAATCATCGCTGCTATCAACGGCCACGGCAAAGGAGGACGTGTCTTCTGGGGTTCTGTCTTCGCCCACCCTTGCAAAGCCCGTCTGGTCCTTGGAAGCATGCACTGTGTCGAGGGCCAAAGCCTGGGTGGGCGTCTATGATGGCTGCCAGGGTTTTTGTTCCATCCTGGAGGTCGAATCCGAGCTCGTACATGTTGTTCACAAACAAGCAGCAGACCTCGTCGAACTTGCTCTTCTTTGCTAAGCTGAGGCCTTGAGCTCGAGCATAGCTTCTTAGCTCTTCCATTCGATGTCCATAGTCCCTGGCAACCCTCTCTGACACTGCCAGTTTCTCTAGGTGTGTCTGTCCCGGAAACCGATCCGGATCGGTCCTCGTCCTTGCCACTGACTGCCGAAACTGAACCTTCTCGGCTTTGGTCTTCAAGATGGTCTGAGTCACCGCCCTTTTGTTGCTGCACTTCTTCGGAGTTGAGCCAACTGACAAGAGCTTCCCTCCTGGTCCTGGCTGAGGCTTTGTTGGGGTAGCAGACGGCATCAATCTTTTCGAGCTGCTTTTTCGCCCCAAAACCGGAGCCTCTGCCATCAACATTGGCCAATCGCAAGTGCTCCCACCTTCGGGATCCTTTGTCGGCAACGTTGACCTCACTTGGGATCCACCGCACTGACCATGCGATGTTCGAGGCTAGAACGAGTGCAGCAATGCGTCGACTCACACGAAGCATGCCGAAGACACTGGATCTTCCCTTTGAGCAAAGAAGCACGGCCCCCAAGTTGTCATTGAAATGAAGGTGTCGCTTCCCAAATTCTGAGGAAGATCGAAGCTTGTGTCTAAGAGCTGCCACTATGCCTCTGCCTTCCAGCAACGTGATGTGTTCTCCTCTTTTCATATGTATAGAAAAAACTTCATGCCAATGATTAGATGCCAATGATATGTGAATCAATCTCCTGGAATTCATCATTGATTGCAAAAGGATCTCGCTTTTCAACCTCCAACGGCTTGACGGTGTTTGGGTCACTGAAAGGATCTGCTGCAGCCTGGGCTTGTTTGCGGGGTTGAACAGCTAAGTTTGACTTGTATCTCCAAGATTCCTTCACCAGCCCAAACTGTTGCTGCTGTCCCACATCCAGCTCACGCCGGCTCACTGACAGTCCTGACAGCGAGGCATCCGAGGCAGTAACATCCGAGCTCCAAGGACGACGCAAGTCAGCAGTGCAAAGCTTCAGCAGGTGACTGGCCCATCGCGCCTCCTTTGCACACGACGGCCACAACCTGGAGTGCTTGCAATATGACTTGTGCACAAAATCGTACAAGGTTCGGAAGATTGCCAGAAGCTCCCGTCGAAGCATACAAAAGTGCATGCAATGTCCTAGAAGCTTCTCAACTGCCCTGCCACTTACCCTTGGTCTCCTAGCAAGCCATGAAAAACATTTGATCACTTTGTCAAGACGATCTGGAATAGGCGACACCGTGCCACCGACCCCATCGATCTGAAAGCCCAAGGATTGAAAAAGATCAGTGGCATCCAACTCTTCATGGATCCTGAAACCAAAAGATCGCAAATACGCAACAATCCTATCCTTTGTTTGTTGTACCAGCTCCCGGTTCACGCCTAAGACGTTCAAGTTGTCCGCATAGGGCAGCAGCGCAATCTGTCCACCTTCGAGTGACGGAGCTGGTTGCCCATCAACCAACAAACGGTCATGTCCTAGCCCTGTAGCTTGAAGACACAAATGAGAGTGTACCCTCTGCGACCACCACATTGCCCAGGACCAACCCATTGGAATGACCCGTAGTCTAGGCCACACCCAGCCTTCCACATTGCCAGAAGGCCGCAATCCCGAGGACACATTCCACTCCTGAAAACAATCGAATGGAATCGGTGGCAGGCAAAACAATGACCGCAATTCGTTGGGAAGAGCAAGTGAATAGAAGTAGTCTTTGATGTCAGACTGTGCACAATAGAGGTTCTCATTGTTCGGAATCACCACTTGGGACCAAGAACTTCCCGCTGCCAATGCCAGTGCAGGAGGTGCTGCAAACCTCTTGTTAACCCCTCGGCAATCTAGGATAAACCTCAGCTTTCCAGATTTCTTAGCAACGAAGAATGGTGTAACTAGGTCTTGTGGGTGATCAGTGAACTCTATCATGCCCTTGTCCAACAAGTCTCGAACAAAAAGTTGGTATTGATGTGGATCTTCTTGTAATGTAGTATCCATGTATGGCCTAAATGAGTTGCCCTTCTCGGAGATCTGCCCCCACTCACTTTCACTCAACATCATGCTTGCCGTGGGGTCCTCAAGTAACTCTCGACCAGCTGCATCCAAAACCTGAGGCAGAGGAATTGGTTCTGCCCCGCATTCCGGCAAGGATACCAGGTCTCTCACATAGGACCGCACCGTGCTCATGTTCACATCCCCCGAGTAGGAGATGGTGGATTGCAGAAGCTCTTTAATAGCCTCACGCTCTGTACATCTAGTTTGAGGGTTCTTCAGATTGCTCAATTGTTTGAAAAGAGAATGATGACATGCTCGCTGTGCCTCCGTTGGCCCTCGAATCCCCAAAGTCTCAGTGGCCTGGACCCCCGGGAGGTACATTTCATTCAAGCAGTCCACAACTGAATTCACTTGATGAACCCTGTCTCGCACCTTGGCAGATCGTCTCCTTGATGAAACTGAGGCACCTACCGTTGGCTGAGAGACGGGCGCATGAGGTAAGGGAAAAAGCTCACGCCATCTACCATCATCTGGCTGGTGTGTGAACATCCCACCTGAAACCGCCGTGAAAGAGCCAGGATTGCCATCACAAAGTCCCGGATCATCACCGCTAACATCAAAACTTGCGGCTGGAAAAGAACCACCCGCACCCGGAGCCGCACCAGATGCAGGTCTGGAAAAAACTATTGCTTGTCGCCGCCTTGGCCCTGATTTTTTCCAGGACCGCGGCGGCGCGCCTGCTGCTCTTCCCTTGCTTTGCGTGCCTCCTTGGAGATCGCCGCTTCACTCTTCAACTCGGTCGCCACGTGGGCGGAGAGTGCAGGATCTATGCCCTGGGAACTCTTTCGCCACTTCCATCCCATAAAGTGGTCGGCAGCCGAGTAGTCAGGGGCAGATGGCGACACTCGATGTGCTTCACGGATGACCTGCATCCTTCGTGCCACCAACTCTGCCCCTTGAAGAGCACAGATGTTCAGTTGATCAACTGTCACCAATGCCTCCATGATGCGGCTCAAACATTCATGCTCATAGGTGGAGCGGTCACCTTTAGGGATCTCTGATGACCTCATCCAGAACTCATGGAAAGAAGTAGGAGTCATATTTTGATCACGCAAACTCTTCATGATATTCAATGATGTCGTGGGGCCATCAAGTTGTAATCCACCACCTTGGGGCACACCATCCACCATATCAGCTACTGCTTCACCGAAAACGCGACGACGAACTCCCTGGGCATCGAAACGAATAGGCAGCACCCTAAGATCTTCCAGCTTGTAGCGGGGAGCCTCTTCCTGAGAAACCCTTACGACAAAGGTTGAACCCCCACCAGGAGCTGATGCAGGAACCAAAGCCTTGTCCCCCATGATCATGCTACCAACCGGAAGTGGATTGGGGTCAGCAGCCACCACATCACCTCGTCCACGACCCCCAGAAGATTCTATAGCAACCCAGCAGTAGACACCGGCAGCCACCGCTGGAGCACCAGCAGCATGAGCCACAGCAGCCACAACTGGAGCTGCAACAGGTGCAGCTGCTGGTCCCAACACCCCTGGCAGGACGGCAGGAGCTGGAGGTCCTGCGGGCAAAGCGGCACCAGCTGCAGCAA
Organism: Symbiodinium kawagutii; assembly: GCA_009767595.1. Taxonomy (NCBI): domain Eukaryota; class Dinophyceae; order Suessiales; family Symbiodiniaceae; genus Symbiodinium; species Symbiodinium kawagutii. The sequence continues at coordinate 186,676 of VSDK01027481.1, forward strand.
GTGGATGAGGTTGAGGCCCTGCAGGTCCAAGTGCAGCCAGACCTCTTGCAATTCTCTCTGCATTCGCTTCCCTCTTTCCGAGCTGAATCTGCTGATTGAGTGCTTGGGGAGTCATGGGGGCAAACCCGTAAATCTGTCGAGCAGGTATGTGAGCAGGAGGATTACCATCAGCTCCAAGGTATTCAAAACCTGTGTAATCTGGGTTGAGGTGGTCCAACTGTTCTATGTACCGGTCGAAGTCCGGTGTCAGGATCTGCCATTCATTTCCCTGCACCAACCCCAGCAAGATACGTGCATGCCATAGAGGCGGATGCTCGCCGTAGTTCACCAGGGCAAGGTGCCCTGATTCCATGGTATCAGCCAGTTAGGGTCAGAACCCTTCCACTAACACCAAGGCCACCCTTCTTGCCCTTTGCAAAGGCAGTCGATTCAGTCCCACGATGGATCACCAACCAGTAGCCACCAGAAACCAGTCCAACCACCAAAATCAGGATGACCAACCAGGGAACCCAAGCTGCCCCCGATGTCACGCACTGACACCCACAGTGGCAGCTGCAAGGCGGCGGCAATGGTGTTGGTGTCAAGAGCCCCTTCGTGAACCAGCCCACCAAAAACGAAAGCCCTGCGACCACCAACTGTGCTTCCATGGCACAGCCCGGATTTTCGACTTGAGAGGTTATGTTGCGGCATTGCGCACCACTTACCATTCCCGTGCAAGCACTAAACATATATAAATATATGATATATAGATGTATACATATATATATATATATATTTTATATACATACATGTATTCATATATACATATGAAATGTGTATTTGCAAAATGAACATGCCCAAACTAATTACTTACAATGCAGTGTGCCGGAAGTTGTTCCTGGTCAGTCAGTGCTCGCTAGTCGTCAATGATGCTCTAAATCATGAGTGACCTCTCACTCTGCACAACTTGCTGACATGCCACAGCTCTCTGTAAAGTGGGCGAGTGAACTTCATCCTCCCTACCTGATGGGAGTGCAAGGATGGGCAAGGTTTCTTGATAAGTTTCTGAGTCTATGCACAAAAAGGGAGGCAAAGAAACAGCAGGCCTCCAATGCCATGGTGATAGCGGCATCCACACGGGATGGATCATGGCAAACCAAAGCCAAAATTAACCAACGGAAGCGGATCTCTGCATTGCTGGTAGCATCCTTGGATGGCGCGCAGCTGGAGCAATGACATGACCGGTTCTGAGTTTCATCGGCTGAACCTATGTAAACCTATGTGAACCTACACCAAACAACACGTACCACACCGGTTCCCACACCGGTTCCCACACCTGCAGCGCCTTGCTACGCCTTGCTATGCCTGGCTCCAAGTTTCAAAGCCATAAGCCTCGCTCCAAGCGCTAAGTCGCTGTCGGACCTCATCTTCTTTGCCGGCAGCAGCTTGCTCCCGGGCATATTCCACAAGCCAATCCAAGAGTAGCCTTGGAGCATCGTGCATTCATTCAACTTGAAACAGGTGCCATGATGAACCGTGATGAACTATGAACTATGATGAAGTATGATGAACTTATGCCCTGTCACATGTTTTCACATGGCCCAATCTTTGGAGAATCTCGACCTCAACTCCAAGGTGTGCCACCTGCACAACCTCTCCCTGTTCGGCCATTTTTCCAGTAAGGAATGCTTCCAGGGTAGCCCCAGTGGTAGCCCCACGGCCTCACTGCCTTTCTCCAAGCTGCATAATCTGCTTGGGAAACCACCCCTCGAGATCCTCTTTGCTGCCCTCATAGCCACCCTTCAGGGAGGAGACCAACAGGTCTACCTGAACGCCAGTCCATCGCTGTTGCAGCAGGCATGTGTCAAAAGTGCGTGCATAGTCGCCATGACTTCATTGACTGGATTTCATTCGATCTGATTGGTTTTGATTCGATTTAATTGGATCTGATTGGATTTGATTCGATTTGATTGGATTTGATTCTTTATGATTGGATCTGATTCTTTCTGATTGGTATTGAATATGTTTAGATTGGTTGTGGTCATTCACATCACTACATGTCACTACCCACAGCAGCCGCCTTTTCGGCTAGGACGCAGTTGATGGCCGGCATTTCGGGAAGCCCCGAGCCATAAAACCACTTCTGCCAATCCACGTTCTGCACGGCGGGCCTGGGGAAGTGATGTGTTTGGCCATGCTGCAGGAGGGCACCCCTGGTTGACGTCGCATCTGTTGTAGTCAAACAAAAATATAAGAAATATATAGCGGATATCATATCATGCTATCCACGCATCAGCATTTAGCACCACTCTGTAACATTTTGTTCGACAGAATTCTTGTGTGCAAAAAGGTGGGTCGGGAAGGTCTACACACACAAGCTTTGCAAGACAATCAGTGGATATCACAAGCAAACTTAACAAGTTGCAAACTTCAGCCAGAGCTACTCTGAGGAGAAATGCTCCAGAAAGAAGTTCTTGAAGTCGACTTCGGTCAAGAATCCGCCAGCAAAGCGCTTCACATGCGCTCGAAGGTAGGCTTCAAAGCGCTCCTGACCCACCAACTTCTCCAAGTAAATCAGCAAGAGCTGGCCCTTCCTTAGGAGGCACATCTGACACAACCCATGGGCAACCCATGGGCAACGCAGCTGGAACCCTGGCTGCCTATGTTCCTTCAAGCCGGGAGGCACGTAAGGCACAGTGCTGAAGGCATCGTCGGGATCGATGCCTCTCAGCTTTGGGCCTCAGCAATGGGAACAAAGTGGTGGAACTGAAATGTCCTGTTGGAAGCTGAGTTTATTCCGATTTCCTGCTAGAAATGGTGGAGCTGAGGATCGATTCCGCTTAGAAGCTGAGTTTTGGCATCGACATCAATGGAATGAATTGTATAGTTGCAATCGTATCATTGAATTGAATATTTCACTACCAAAATTTCGTACGCTTTCAACTTCTGACTTTTTTCTCGCACTGATGTTACGATTACTACTATTTACACAGATCTTCATGTTGCACTATGTCTTGCTATGTCATGCATTTACATATATCATATATCTCAATATTGCACTATGATCCAATGTTATATACTACGTCATGCTACGTCTTGCTATGTCATTACAACGAGTTGACATGTTATCTCTCTCTCGCTCTCTCCATCGCCACATGTCATGTCATTACACGTATCCATTTTCGTCTGACATCTCGAGTCCTTCAGGCGAGGCACAGAGCTTGGTGAACTCGTGGTTATGCCCGAAGAGTTCCACGGCCTTCGCCAGGTCGATGCAATCGTTGCGCAGCAGCAGCTGCTCGTAGTCCTCGCGCCGTGCTGGGGAAGGTGGGAAGGGAGCTACTTGGCATGTCATGGCACACATCAAGGCACCTGGTGACCTGGTGACCTGGGGACTGACTTGGTGACTTGTGATGCCCATGTGCCATCATGTGCCCCTCAAATTTTCTTGCGAGGCTCTGGTCCGTGGATGTTGTTCATGATTCGGTCTTCTCCGAATTTGGTGAAGCCCTCGTTCAACCAGAAACACTCCTGACAGGTCAGGGCATTCCAACCTTCCTAGGCAACTTGCTTCTTCCAACGTGCTTGGAACATCTTGGAACCTGCAAGGGCTCTGCAACCAAGCAGCCCAGCTCCGATTGGTGCATAGATTGCCAAACCAGCTGTGCGTAATTTCATGGGCCACCACGTCGGCCAAGGACCGATCACCCGCCAAAAGAGTTGGAGTCACAAAAGTCAAACCTCAAAGCGAGGTGTGCCCTGTAAGGCCCTAACATCTTTAGGCCACAAGTGGCTGGCACTACAGGGAAGGACTAAAGAGTGTTCAGGCCTTGGCCTGCCACAAGCGCTAGAGTATCAAGACAACACTCAAAGCGACGATTTTCCAAGGTACATGGATTTTCCATGCCGCCATAAGGAAACGATGGGGGCAGTACGAGCAGGTCGTAGATGCCCCAAACATATTCACCAAAGAGCTTCTCACCGATGGTCAGAAACTTCTCGGTGTCCGAAAATTCCTGAATTGTGATATGAACAGCCCTTGTCCAGAAAATCCTAGGAGGTCATACAAGCGAGATGGGATGCGTCTCAGGGGTGAAACATGGCAGCGAAAGGAGGTCATTATCAAAAGCATCACAACATGATCATGTAGCCAAAACACATCTCAAGAATCTCCCTTTTCTTCTTCAAATTCAATGGTTTCTGCATGTTTTTACTTCCTTTTCTTTACCTTGGAAAGGTCTTGGATGGCAAATTGGTGCTTCAAGGCTGGGATAGTGATCTTCCTCCAAGCTGCAAAGGCACATGCCTCCACTGCCTCGGGTTCGCTCCAAACATGACTCCGCGGGCCCACGCGCCGCGAGGCCAAATGGCCACAGGCCAGGGCCAAGAGGTACGACGGAATGGGCACCTTCCTAAGGAGCTCATTCCAAGGTCAATGTGGTCAATGTATCAAGCTGCTCCAACGGGAAACAGCCTAGTCAAGCGCTTAAGCACCAGCTGTTCCATGACAAACAACAGAAATCAACAAATCAACGGCTTGAAAGAAAGTGGAAGGACTCACCTTTCGTTTGGACTTCTGGAAGAACTTCTCTGTTGCCATTGCCAAGTAGCTGAGTGAAGGAAAAGCATCGCTTGCCACCCTCCCCTTCCTTGGGCTCGCCATCAGGCACTGCAGACATCAGCACCGTGAGCGGTGTAGGAGCAGTGATCTTCGCAGTGTACTTGCTCTTGACACCTGTCAGACCGCTGGGGGCGTAGGCTGTAGGCTGTGACTCACTGGAAGCCAAATCATAGTGGCTAACGGCTAAAGATAGCTGGGCTGAAGATTAGCTGGGCTGAAGACACTGGGCCGTGCAACATGGTGAAGTTTTGAGAAGGCGATGCACGTCTTGTTGCCTTGATGTATTGACCCCAGCCTGGTGTATCTTGGCAGGGCATCAGGCACCGAGCATGAATAGCTTGGCACTGTGTGAAGAGATATGGATGCTTCTTCCCCTGCGTCTGCTCCTTAGCCATAAGAGCTTCAGCTGCTCCTCAGAAGCCATGAGAGCTCCATGACTTTCATCAACCTGTTGGAACCTCAACGCATCTTGCAGCCCAAGGATCTGGAGACAGCATTTGTATTGCGACCGCATCTGGTGCCGTAGCATAGTCTATTCGCACCACTGCCTTCGCCCCGGCCACCAGTTTCCTGAGAGACAGGCACCGATGGAATGCCATGCTTTTTGACACGGAAACGGGGAACAGGTTCTGACTCCAGGCTTAGAGCTTATTGAACAAAACAGCCCTTCAAAGAGACGAGATACTTGGGCAGTTTCACTTCCAAGGCTTCTCCCAGTGCTTCGGATTTGCGACCTCACAAAACTGATGACTATGCTATGCCATCCAAACACTGACCGACTGGCTCCAAAAAAGCCATTTGATCATGGGGCAGGCAAAATATGGTAAAATCATGTTGCAAAAGCACCGGAACATAATCGAAAATAGGGTCAAATCATGTTGAAAAACATGGCAAAATGCTGCCCAGAAACCTTTGGTTCCCACCTCATAGTCAGCCGCAGCTCCATCCGCAGTGACGCTTCTGATGTCCAGACCGCGGGTGTCCAAGACGCAGCGCTCCGTCTCTTGAAGCCCCAGCAGCTGCAGCTCGATGGAACCCTGCAGAATTCCTTTCTCAAAGCTGATCCTTGGAGGCGACTTGCTGTGAACAATGCTGGTTGATGCATTCTGCGCTGTAGAGGTCTTCATAGTGCTTTGTATAGAAGTACTTTTGATGCACTCACTTGATGTCATGTGATTATCCCAATCACAATTTTCACCAACCATGGTCGGGGCTTTCTCTCACAAGGATTTGCCATCGACCGTGCTTCAGGGTAGTAGAGCTGTGGAAGGTTGACATGAACAAAACAACTTCAGCGGCTCCATATTTCTGTGACAAGTGGTGTGAAGCAACCTGCCAGGACCATTGATTACCATCATACGCAAATCTTGACATGTCCAGGTTCTTTAGGTGAGGAAATCATGGATCTTCATGATACTCTGACACTTTCCAAGTTTCCATGGTGGCTTGATTCTACCGGTGGCAAATCCAAGCAACTCTTGCTCAAACGCGTAGCTCTCCACCAGCACTTCATCAAAATTACCTTTCAACTCGGCAAAATCACAGGGCAAACACCTGCATTTTCACCATGTCGTACCATCTCATACCATGTGCTACCTCCATCCCGGTCATTGGTTCATGCCGAGGTGCTGTAACTGCTGGGATCCGGATAAGGCCAATCCCCTGTCAAGGTCACTGCCAATCTGGCTGTGGATTGTCCACCTCTTTGATCGACATATCCAGTTTCCACCTTACTGATCTTGGCCAAGCCCTGCTTCTCAATGGCATGGGCTACCTCTGATACAGTTGTGGTTGCTGAACCCGTGCCTCAGGCACCGCGCGGCTTGAAGACAATGAAAGGACATGGGAAGAAATCGTATTGGAATATCAATGCAAAACCAGCAGGAACAAATCCAACATACTCTAAGTATTTTTTGAGTGTTAATTCACGCATGTGAAATCTAAAGGATCTATGCACGTAATAATATGTAACAACAAAAAATCTATGATGCAACAATAAAAATCTATACCAAGCTTGGTATGCACTGCCAGCATCAAGACCCAGCTGCCACTCAAAATCACCGATGGGACTGGAGGCTTATCTTCAGTTCCCCGGAGGAAAGTCGCTGCTGCGCGGATGTAGAAACCTGTGCCCTTCTTCGTCGTGATCTTCCTGGGAGGGCGAAGCAGCGACATGCAAACGCTGTACGAAAACACAAGTTGCTATAGTATCTTTGCACACATGATGCACGAATACCCATGTGTTCTGTTCCTATGCACTTGTCACATCACTTGTGCGCAAATTTTCTGAAACACAGGAATGAGATGACACATCTACTTCCCACAGGCGAGACTCAGTTCGGTCATGACTTGTTGGCAAAACCCAGGGAGGCTCCGACTTGAACCAATACTGCAATAGCACAGCGGATGATGGGAAAGCCTTCAAGCTGGACATGGCACAGAACACCACTGGCATCTACGGTTTCAGTATCGGATACATCGCGAGTATCCGAAAAATCGTATCCTTAGCCGCCTTAGCCCATAGCGCTTCTGCCTATACCTCTCACATGCATCTGGGAACCAAACTGCAGCATCTGAGAGTGCTTCTTCACAGCGAAGAGTTTCGGCCTCTGAAACAGAACAACATCCCCGGAGCTTGCTGCGTCTGAGCTCTGCTAGGGGTCAAGAAGCTAAGCCCCACAGTTCCAACGTCTGATCAACATGGAGAACAACAAACGCACAACAACTCCAGGAGCTTCCAAGAGAATCTCCCTTTCGCAAGTCGTGACAGCAATCATTTTGGACTTCAAGGTGAACTCAAGAGAGAAAGAGATAGAAACAAATACAAAGAGATAGAATCATTTGTGAACCCCTGGGCCCTCATCAAAGTGGGCCATCATTGGGTTATGTAGTTGGACCCTTAAAAAACGCATAAAATTAAATAAAATACCATAAAATACCAAATACTTCCAAAACTAAGCAGGAACATTCAAAAACATTCTGGAAAATTCTGAATCATTCCCTGGCTAAACTTGTGAAAGCTGTGACAGTGGGCTGCTGCTGCAGCTGCTGTTGCTGTTCTTTTTCCCTCATTAGTTCCGAAAAAAGTTCCAAAAAGTTCCAAAACATTCCAAAAAAATCCAAAACATTCCAAAAAATTCCAAAACATTCCAAAACATTCCAAAAAATCCAAAAAAAATCCAAAAAATTCCAAAACATTCCCAAAAATTCCAAAAAATTCCAAAAAAATCCAAAAAATTCCAAAACATTCCCCAAAATTACTGAATGATTTGGAATGATTTGGAGTGATTTAGAATGATTTGGAATGTTGGCTGAAACGGTTTTTTTGGCCAATGATGGCCCGCCTTTGTGAACGTCCACTTCCCCAGAGAAGATAGAAAGGACTACTCCACAGAGTACTACAAACTGATTGTAAAAGATTGGGACACAGATTGCGCAGACATGGAGGTTAGCCACCGCGAAAACCAACTACAAGCTCAAGCCAAGACTTGAAAAAACAGGCAACTGATCCCAACATTGATGACATTGTTTACACCCAGATTTGGTTTGCACAAGTTGTGGCAGGCGACCAACTCAGACCTTTAGGGACCAACCCAATTGGACTTATCTACGGTGGCCACGCAGTCACTTTCGACTGTGGATCCGACAAATGTCGTGATTAACTTTTCGAAGCTTCCACACAAACATATTGGCCGATCATGCGCACAGAAAAGCTAGGCACACCAATTTTTCTGCGCCTAAAATATGAGGCGCGCTTCCGAATGGACCAACAGGACCGCAACAGAGCCTCAAGGGCCGACATGGGCACATATGGGAACAATGTAGCCCTTGCAGTCCAGCAGAATTTCACGGAATTGGGTCAAAATCTGATCACGAATGACAAACAGCCTGGACCTTCTCAAATGTTCAAGCGTTTGTAAACTCTGTGAAACCCTGGGTCCAACTTCTCATGCGCAAATCGCAAAACTTCAGAAATATATTTCAGACTGGCGATCCAGAACTGTTATGTGTGTTCACGCATGGTGGTGCTTCAAGACCGGTGGCATGCTGATTTTGACCCTCCCCCAAAAAAAGGTGACCACAAATCAACAAATCGCAAACCATTGCCAACCAACAAGCCACCCCACCAGCCAATGATCACTTGAGATCCGCGCTGCAGGACTCCTCAGAACGAAAGCCGCGCTGGTAGGGCACCGAGCAAACACTTTGGCCGCCGATCTCAGATCTTGAGTAGCGAAGATCGTCGCCATTGGAAATCAAACATTGATTGGTTTCAAATCCCGAATTGCTCTTGCCATGTTGTTGCCATGCTGTGTCTCATGTATAACATTCATTGGCCCCAAGACAGTCGGCATGCAAAAAAAACAGGCAGACACAAAATAATTGATGTGCCGATTTTCTGCGTGCGTGAAGGACACTGGGGTTGGTCCGTGAGCCCGCGTGATCCCATGGACATTTTGAATGGCTCGGGTGCTGGTTGGGGCAATGTGGGCATGAATCTGGTTGGATTTGTGCCTATGTTGCGCCATACCCACGGGATGTTAGGGCATGTTCCTTGCGTTCGCGGTTGTCTTTGCTTTGCCATGGTGCGCCAACAAGACTATGCGCTGGCCATTTCTGCAAACCAATCGACAACATGAGAGAATCCTGCTTCCCACTGTCCTGTGATACAGTGGTGGGTAAGAGTGGGCACAACAAACGATGGTGTATCTTCACGCAATAATCGCTTCACAGAAGACTTTTTCCGGCTGCAGTGCTACTGGCTTTCATCCACCATGCAAGCTTCTTTGGCTCGCATATGTCTGAGATGGTGCAACGTTGCCCAACACCATTTATCACTAGTGAACTCATTGGCTAGTCAATGGTGAAACGATGGTTGATGGTTGGTGTAATATCGTTTGTCGTGGCAAATCATCGGAAACAATAGTCAAGAATGGTTGGCGAAACAATAGCTCACCCTTGACATGTAATGGTTGGCGATAGTTCACGCCAGGTATATCAAGAATTGATCGGCTAGCGTGGGTTGAACCATGATTTATAACGGACAATCCTGGTTGAGCGTTAAGCGTGGTCAGCATTTCATTGAAGGATCAGCACGTCATAATGCTTGCCACCTTGATTGATACACGACCTGAGCTCTGGGCTGGAGTATTCTGGCCATGCGCCGACCACACAAACAGGTTGAGCTGGCGACGCTGATCGTCCTTTCCTTGGTGTCATGATGGAAACTTGAACACTTCTGAGCTTGATGAGTTACACATCAGTTGGGAAAAAGCCGCATCAATCAGACCAATTCACAATGGCGAAACGCGTTCTAAAAGGACCTAACATACCTGACACAACATGGTTGCGAATGTCGGAAGCACCTTCCGTTAACAACGCGTTCCTGCTCCAGTAAAAAAAATCAAAGGCGCAGCCTATACCACAAAAATTTGTCGCTAAAACGGATGCTTGATTTCACCTGGAAATTGCAATGGTGCTACTTACTTCGAAAAACTGTTTTTGTTGAAGTCAAGCGCCTCGTTCAGCAAGGGATCGACCGTGGCACCGCATCACAAAGATTTGCGGTTGTCATTGGTCACCCCCCAAGACTGGAAAACCAAAACCCTCCAGCAAGATCCCCTCCAAAGACCAAGGGTTGACAGGTCGAAAACATCAACCTCAGTTTTTTTCCTGAGTCTCAGTTGCCCATCTGAGCTGCGGACGGCATGGGGGTGGTCAAAGCATGAAGTCCGCATGAAGGTATTCGAATCCCTCGAGCAATGTTGGGCGACAAGCCCATGGGTGACCCCGAGATTGCCATGTCGGATAAAACAGGCATTTGAATCAGGATATTTGGCTATGGCTTAACCCTGGTGCAACGAATGGTGCGTCGATCAGGATTGCAACCTGCCCATGTTGAAAATGATTTTCATCTTAGTCCATCAGAGTTGTGCCTGCCAATGCTCACATAGACATGGACGTTTACGCGCTTCTTGAGAGAGCAGCATGCCTGGCAAAGAACATCATTCATGGACATGCCCTGGGGCAACAAGTTTTCACTATAATGAAATCATTGAGTCATGTTTGAAAGATTGGTTTTGGCGCATCCAAACTTTCGATGGCCTCCGTGCTGTCACTTTTTTCCATGCTTTCAATCTCTCTCAGCGCACGCCCTTGGCCAACACACGCCGGTGTCACAAGCTCAATTGCGCCACCCCAGCCTCCAACAGATTGTAGAAGTGCATACCCCAGCCATTGATTCATTCATCGTCCATTGTCTTGGGCCAGCTTCACTGCATACCTCTCTGAGCCACCGTCTTGGCATCACTGTCTATGTGTCAAAAATTCTTACGCAGAAGTTTTCCATCATGTGTGTATTGGTGTTGTCTTTGCCATCGAAAGGAAGAATTGAAGGGCCCAAGGATCTTTGTGCAAACCACTTTAGATAATGCAGTTTCCGGCAAATTTCCGCCCCGAACCACACACGCGGCCCGCGCGTGTTCACGGAGAAGTTGGTCTCCATTGCAACCCAATCCTGCCGAGGCCGGGTCGTCTCTAACAATGTGCGTATGCAGCGAACAAGGTGGTGCCCAAAACCGCCCCAGGAAGGAAGAGGTCTACACTGACATTTGCCAACCTCAAGGCAATCCAACGGCCATGCGAATCAAGCAAGCTAAGTTTGAGCATCAGGTCACGGCCTTTGTACCAATCTAGCACCAAAATTTCAATAGACCACAAACGGGCACCCCGCCAACAGCTCTCGGGCACAAATGCTCTGACTTCACCATCCCCCAGCCTCAAGGCTACAGTCCGCAACTTCCAAGTGGCGATGCGAGAAAAGGTATCCCGCTAGTTCAGGGCGAAGCCTGTCAGCGTTTGTGCCGCCGAGGCCTTAGCTTCGAGATTTGGGGATGCAGGCGCAGCACGGCGCAGCCAACCAAGCTCTCGGAAACTGCTTTGCCCCAGCTGGTCCCTTGAGCCCCAAACCATAGGCGAGGCTGTGGTAGAGGCAGTTCCCGTCTTCTGCACTCTTCAACACGGTACCCCTGCCAACACAGCTGTGCAGCGATTCCATCGCTGTCGGGTATTCAAGGGGGTGAAGTTGGGCAGTGGCGTTTCATGGAGCTCACCTGCAATGCAGGATCACTGCTCCGCTGCGACCGGAAGAGGGCCAGTACAAGGCTGAGCTAAAGCGTTTTCCCAGCAGTCAGCAGGCTCTGTTTTAGACTTAGGCCAAGTAGCCAGTCAGTGCTGTGCCAGTCAACGCAATGTTATCCTTTGTGAAGCCTTGGTTTAAACTGTGTTCTGTGCTCAGGCTATATGCCTAGGGCACGGCACGGTCCAAAACAAAAACAGGGGTCCCCGCTGAACCTATGGATAAATCATCGCACTGTAGACCCTTCACGGTTCGGATTATGTAGCCCGAAGATCATGGTATCGGAATGCAAGTTCGAGATAGCTCAAGGTGGCTTTCAATCGTAATTTTATAGTTAACACGACCCATAGCTTTTCTGTTCGGATGATTGAAATGATTTTCACACTCTTCAACAGACTACAGCGAAATTGGACAGCAGCCAACATCCCGACCCTTAAAACGACACATCCGCAAATCAGGCCCAGACCTCACCACGTAGTGGGGACACCTGCCAAGTCCGGAAAAACAAAGTCAGTCACCACCGCAAAGGCTTTGTCTCAAGAGGTGAAACTCCAAAACGATCAAATTTTTCAAAACAAATATGTTGAATATCATGAAATGTGGAAAATGCCAAAGTTTACATTTTACAGAGCAAAAATGTCCATCCCAGGCCTCTCAGTGCATTGATTTCCATGACACTTCTCGCAAGCCTCTCATGGGAGCCAGGCAAAAGAAAAGGGACTAATCTTCTCTGGGAAGTGGACGTTCACAAAGGTGGGCCATCATTGGCCAAAAAAATTGCTTCAGCCAACATTCCAAATCATTCTAAATCATTCCAAATCATTCCAAATCATTCCAAATCATTCAGTAATTTTGGGGAATGTTTTCGATTTTTCGGATTTTTTGGAATTTTTTGGATTTTTTTGGAATGTTTTGGAATTGTTGGAATGTTTTGGATTTTTTTTTGATTTTTTGGAATTTTTTGGATTTTTTTGGAATGTTTTGGAATTGTTGGAATGTTTTGGATTTTTTTGGATTTTTTTGGATTTTTTGGGAATGTTTTGGAATGTTTTGGAATTGTTGGAATGTTTTGGAATTTTTTGGATTTTTTTGGATTTTTTTTTGGAATGTTTTGGAACTTTTTTCGGAACTAATGAGGGAAAAAGAACAGCAACAGCAGCTGCAGCAGCAGCCCACTGTCACAGCTTTCACAAGTTTAGCCAGGGAATGATTCAGAATTTTCCAGAATGCTTTTGAATGTTTCTGACTAGTTTTGGAAGTATTTGGTATTTTATGGTATTTTATTTAATTTTATGCATTTTTAAGGGTCCAACTACATAACCCAATGATGGCCCACTTTGATGAGGGCCCAGGGGGTCACAAATGAACTAAAATGTTCAAACAGTGCAAACATCATCACATGTGCAAACAGGCCAAGCTGGTACCATCTGGTTCCACGATGTTCACGCATCACTGGACTATCACTCTGTGTTTGAGTAAAATTGAATCAACATTCAATCCCATTACCACCAACGTTGATTGCACCTGCTCTGCTGCAGCGGCTTTCACATGTTCCTGGGAGGGGGCTGATGTTACCTACATGGCATCACTTTGCGGCCCCTGAACGCTTGGTTGCGAAAATCATCGCAAAACTGTTTGCTGGATGGTAAGCAAACCTGGTGACGCTATCATCGGAAGCCTGTCTGAATGCAGTTGGATGGTAACCCCACCTCTTTTTAAACCAGGTGGCGCTATCATCGGAAGCCTGTCTGAATGAAGTTGGATGGTAAGCAAACCTGGTGACTCTATCATTGGAAGCCTGTCTGAATGCAGTTCAGTGGTAAGCAAACCTGGTGACACTATCATCGGAAGTCTGTCTGAATGCAGTTGGATGGTAAGCAAACCTGGTGACGCTATCATCCGAAGCCTGTCTGAATGCAGTTGGATGGTAAGCAAACCTGGTGACGCTATCATCGGAACTGGTGACGCTATCGAAGGAAGCCTGTCTGAAGGCAGTTGGATGGTAAGCAAACCTGGTGGCGCTATCATCGGAAGCCTGTCTGAATGCAGTTGGATGGTAAGCAAACCTGGTGACGCTATCATCAGAAGCCTGTCTGAATGCAGTTGGATGGGAAGCAAACCTGGTGATGCTATCATCGGAAGCCTGTCTGAAGGCAGTTGGATGGTAAGCAAACCTGGTGACGCTATCATCAGAAGCCTGTCTGAATGCAGTTGGATGGGAAGCAAACCTGGTGATGCTATCATCGGAAGCCTGTCTGAAGGCAGTTGGATGGTAAGCAAACCTGGTGACGCTATCATCAGAAGCCTGTCTGAATGCAGTTGGATGGGAAGCAAACCTGGTGATGCTATCATCGGAAGCCTGTCTGAAGGCAGTTGGATGGTAAGCAAACCTGGTGACGCTATCATCAGAAGCCTGTCTGAATGCAGTTGGATGGGAAGCAAACCTGGTGATGCTATCATCGGAAGCCTGTCTGAAGGCAGTTGGATGGTAAGCAAACCTGGTGACGCTATCATCGGAACCCTGTCTGAATGCAGTGCGCAAGCGACTACACGATGCTTCTCACTACTGTCCACTATGAAAGAAAGATATCCATCACACAATCAGATCTGAAGGATCACCCAGTTTTGGGCTAGGAGTAGCATGGCCAGCTGCGCATCTCAACCCTCACCAGAGCTACCGGGAAACCGAAATATGGATTTCTTGATCATATCTTTTTCCTCCCTTACCTGTGCAGGATTCGCGTTACGTAGGTTCACAACAACTCCAAAGGCTGAGGTCGAGAGTTGCTTGGGACGGGACCGTTTTTCAAGCCAGGTCTGCCATTCCTCGAGGAGTGCCAAAGACTGTCAAGTGAGTCTGTCTACGAGCGGTTCTCACACTCAAAAAAACATGGCTCCATTGAGTCTCAAACACATAGCTCCTTTCGAAACGAGTTTCAGAGAGTTTTCAATCTCTTGATTCTCTTGCGATTCGCTCGTGCATGTTCTCGGGGCACACTTCCTTCCCCAGTCCCACCATCCCACCTGTGCAGCCTTCTGAGGTGGTGGTGACAAGAAATTGGTCAAGAGCTCCTGGTGTGCCGTCGCACCCGGTAGCTCTGGTGAGGGTTGAGATGTGCAGCTGACCATGGTGGTACTCCCAGCCCAAAACTGGGTGATCCTTCAGATCTGATTGTGTGATGGATATCTTTCTTTCATAGTGGACAGGAATGAGAAGCTCTCGTGTAGTCCCTTGAGCACTGCTTGGCTAGACAAGCTTCCGATGGTAACCCCTTCAGGATTGACTCATCGACCAAACCAACCCCAGCACGTCATCACTTCAAGCACATGAAGTCTCGCTGCAATCGCACACGCATAAATAACCATTGTCAATTAGTGATCAGGTAACAAGGAGCCAAGCTAATAATGATGGTTCATTTTCACCAGCAAGCATGCTTAACATGGGCTAAACATCTGTTTATTATAACCAACAATCCTGCTAGTGATGGTTGAACAAGTGATGCTTGATTATGGTTGATAGTGGTGAATTCTCAATGGGTTCATGGTGGGCCCATAGTGGGTCACCAACCGATGTTAATTGGAAAATCATGAGACACCAAGCAACACTAACAGGGACATCTGCATGACTATGGCCATTCGTCAGTTCACCCTCTACCTCAGCTAAACAGCCAAACCAATGAACAGCTCAAACAACTGTCCTCAACATCTTCGGTAATATCTTGGTCTTTTCACACCCTTGACAACTAATAGTCCTGGGGAATCATATGGTTCAGCACCATTTGCCAAATCCTGGAGCCCTGCCCCCTCTCCTCGACGACACGTTCCATCCTGCCACCATACTTGGCCAGCAAGGCACGGTTGCGCTCCTGCACTCAGGGACGTCCCAGCAGTGCCACCCCGGGGACCCTATGAGCACCCAAGATACCGACCTATATAATTTCTATTCCCTTAGCAGGTAAAGCTTCCACTCCAATGGCTCGACCAACGAGAAAAATGAAGATTTGGTGTGGCAAGCGTGAATAAGCTGGAGATCAATTGTATGTCTACGGATGCACTATTGTAGATACTCTCAACTGTGGATGAGCCAGGAATGATCGCTTTTGGAAGTTAAGTAATACAGGCTGATCGCATCTCACGATCAAGCGTCATTGAGTCGAGTATGCCCCCCCACTTCAGCTTTTTATTTGAGCAACTACCCTGATGAGTTGAACCTCATCTTCACCATTACCTCAAATTTGCCGCTATCATATGTTCATATTTGGAGCGCTTTACATTTTCGTCATTCTACTGATTGTCCCGCAACCCCCTTGGCCAATAGAATCACCGCTGCAAGAGGGTCATCAACAGAATCTGGGTTCTGAACATCCAAAAAATAAATCCAACCACAAACGGTAAGTTCCAATGATTCATCCCAGCTTCCAACTTCGAAAACCTCACCAATAACCTAGATCCACCTCCGAATTCGATAGAATTCAATGAAAAGACTCAGAATTCAACGGCTTCCAAACAATTAACCGAGGCATTTATGGACCCAACCAGCCACCTGCGCGTTGGTAACTCCTCATCTGCGAAACCCATGGAGAGCAGCTCCCGGAGCTTCTCCTGAGGATGCACTTTGTGACCCGCATCACCGTTGCTAAACATGGATGGTTGATCGGTTGATAAATAATGATCAATAGTCAGAATGATAAATAGTCTACTATTTCTGGCAAAATATGTTGATCAATAAACATGGATTCTAAATAATGATCCATTTTTGATTCATACTGATTAATAACCTAATAGTGATTAACAATGGTTCGTGATGGTTTATAATGGTGAAAAATGATGAGTCATTGACATGGTTAATCAACGTTAACGTTGATGTTAAAGTTGATATTAGCTGATACTGAATAACATTTAAGTAAAGGTTCATGATGGGTCATGGTGGCGAATAATGATCAACAATGATCAATTGCGATTGGTCGTGGTCGGCCCATGGTTTATTGATGGGTTAACAATGGTGCTTAACCGTTTGTCATAGTTGATTGATGGTCAATTAGTGATCTACTATGGCTAGGTTCCGAACCGAAAAGACTAGTGAATCATGGGTTGATAATGGTTGAAGAATAACCTTTCATGATATGTGTATCTACTGGTCAGTGGTTACTACCTAACGTGGTTGATGATGATGGTTGACAATGGTTACGCACAGTGACGAGTCAAAGATGGCCAATAACGGTTGCTCTATGTGGCCATTGATGATGGTTGCAAATGGCTGCGAAGGTAGATGGATTGCAGCCACCATTGCGCACGCCGCCTCCAAGGTGCCCGTGGCTGGAAGCACAGGTGGAGCCGCCTGAGCAAGTGAGAAGGTGGGTGATGGCACCAAGAAAAAAAAATAATAGTCTGCCAGGAGTTCACTAGGGGTTGATAGTGTTCGAATGCGTTCTAAGAGTTCACAAGGAGTTGACAGAGTTCTAATGTGTTCTAGGAATTTTGCGGCGTTGAAAAAGTTCTACTCTGTTATACAAGAGTTTTCGAGGAGTTGATCGTGTTCTAATGTGTTCGAGGATTTTTTGCGGCGTTGAAAAAGTTCTAAACTGTTTTTCGAGACTTTACTAGGAGTTGATCGTGTTCTAAGTGTGTTCTAGGAATTTACTAGGAATTGATAGTGTTCAAATGTTTTCTAGGAGTTTGCTAGGAATTGATACTGTTCTAATGTGTTCTGGGGTTTGGCTAGGAGTTGAAAGTGCGCTGATGTGTTCCGGGAATTTACTAGGGGTTGAAAATGTTCAAATGTTTTGTAAGAATTTAAACAGCATTTGGTAGGTGTTGACAATTTTCCAATGTGTTCTACAAGTTTACTAGGAATTGAAAATGCTCTAATGTGTTCAAACGGTTTACTAGGAGTCGATTGTGTTCTCATGTGTTCTAAACGGGTTTACTCGGACTTGAAAGTGCTCTCACCTGTTCTAGGAGCTTACAAGGAGTTGATAGCCTCTCATGTGCTCTAGGAGTTTACTAGGAGTTGATCGTGTGCTAATCTGTTGTAGGAGTTTACTAGAAGTTGATAATATCCTACTGTGTTTCAAAAAAGTTCACAGAAGGAGTTGATAAAGTTCTCACGTGATCTAAATGAATATGCTAGGAATTGATCGTGTTCTAATGTGCTTTGAAAAAGGCTACTAGGAATTGAAAGTGTGCTAATGTGTTCTAGGAGTTGACTAGGACTTGATAGCGCTCTAATGTTTCTAGGGTCTACTAAGGGTTGATCGTTTTCTAGGAGATTGCTAGGAATTGATCGTGTTCAAAATGTTACCAGAGTTTACTAGGAGTTGAACATGTTCTGATGTGTCCTCGCAATTTACTGGGAAGGGAAAGGGTTCAAATGTGTTCTAGTTTACTAGGAGTTGAAAGTGTTCTGATGTGTTCTAGGAGGTTGCTAAGAATTGATAGGGCTCTAATGTGTTTCAGGGGTTTGCTAGGAGTTGAGAGCGTTCTAATGTGTTCAAGAGTTTACTACGAGTTGATCGTGTTCGAATGTGTTCTAGAAATTTCTTAAGCATTGACAGTGTTCTAATGTGGTCTAGGAGTTTGCTAAGACTCGGCAATGTTCAGTGCGGTGTGAACGTTCACTAGGAATTGATACTGTTCTACTGCGTTCTAAGAGTTAGTAGGAAAGGATAGCGCTAGTTGACAAGGGGTTGAAGGTGTTCTAATGTGTTCTACCAGTTTACCAGGAATTGAAAAATTCTAATGTGTCCCAAAAAAATTACAAGGAGTTGATCGTGTTCCCATGTGTTCTCGGAAGTTACGAGGAATTCATCGTGTTAAAATGTGTTCAAAAAAACCGAGGAACTGATCGTGTTCAAATGCGTTCGAAGAATTTACCAGAAGTTCGGATGCGTTTTAAGAAATTAGTAGGAGTTGATAGCGCTCTCATGCTTTCTCAAAAATTACTAGGAATTGAATTGATCCTGTTCTATTGTTTCTTAGGAGTTCACAAGGCGGCAGGCGTAGAAAATGTTCTAATGTGTTCTTGGAGTATTCAGGAGTTGATCACGTCCAATGTGTTCGAGGAATTTACAAGGAGCCGAAAGTGTTCTAGGAGTTCGCCGGGAGCTGACACAAGTGTTCTGGAAGTTTACTAGGGGTGCAAACATGTGCAAACTGTTCTAATGAGGCGTAAGAGCTTACTAGAAGTTGAAAGATTTCAAATGTGTTCTAGGAGTTTACTGGGAGTTGATAGTGCTCTGTTGCGTTCGAACAGTTGGTTAAGAATTGGTAATGTTCTAATGTGTATTAGGAGTTTACTCGGGATTGATCGTGTTCTAACGTGTTGTGGGAGTGTACTAGGGAGTTGCTCGGGGTTGATAATGTTCAAATAATTTCTGAAAAACCAAAAATCACTAAGAGTTGAAAATGTTCTCATGTGTTGCGCAAGAGTTCGCCCACAGTTGAAAGTGTTCTCATGTGTTTGAGAAATTTACAAGGAGTTGATGGAGCTCTAGTGTGTTTTGAATTTAGTCGGAGTTGATAATGTTCTAATGTGCCCTAGGAGTTGACTAGGGGTTGATAATGTTCAAATGCGTTCTTGGGGTTTGCTAGGAGTTGATGGTGTTCTCATGTGTGAAAAAAACTGCTAAGAGAAGAAAATGTTCTAATGTGTTCTAACAGTTTGCTTGGAATAGATCGTTTTCCAATGTGTTCAAGGAGTTTACTAGAAGTTGATCGTGTTCTAATGTGTTCTAGGACTTTCCTAGGGGTTGACTGTGTTCTAATGTGTTCCAGGAGTTGACTAGGAGTTGATGGTTTTGTAATGTAATCTGGGAATTGATCATGTTCGAATGTGCGATAGGGATATACTCGGAGTTGATCGTGTTCTAGTGTGTTCTGGGAGTTTACCAAGAAATCAAACTGTTCAATTGTTTCTAGGACTTAACTAGGAGTTGATCATGTTCTACTGCGTCTGCGTCCTAGGAATTTGCCAAGGGCTGAGCATGCTCTAAGGTGTTCGTGGAATTTGCTACGAGCTGATAATGTTCTACTGTGGCCTAGGAGTTTACTAGGAGTTGATCGTGTTCTAACCTGTTCCAGGAGGTTGCTAGGATTTGATGGTTTAAATTGCGTTCTAAGAGTTATATAACTAGGGGTTGATCGTGTTCTAATGTGGTCTAGGAGGTTACTAGGAGTTGATCGTGTTCTGATGTGTTCTAGGAGTGTACTGAGAGTTCAAAGGAGTTGATCGTGTTCTAATGCGTTAAGAGAATTTACAAGGCATTTGCTAGAAGTTGACAATGTTGCAGTGTGTTCAAGGAGTTGACTAGGAGTTGACAATATGTTGTATGTGCCCTTGGAGTTTGCTAGGAGTTGATAGTGTTCTCAAATATTCTACAAAGCGTTTACTAGGGGTTGGCAATGTTCTACTGTGTTCTAGAAACTTACTGGGAGTTGATTGTGTTCTAATGTGTTCTAGGAGTTTACCAGGAGTTGATACTGATCCAATGTGTTTGAGGAGTTCACTACGATTGCGTTGAGAAAAATGTTCAACACAGAGCTTACTAGGAGTTGGTAATGTTCTAATGTGGTCTAGGAACTTACTAGGAGTTGACAATTGTCTGATGTTTGCTAGGAGTTCATCGTGCTCTCATGCGTCTACAACTTTACTAGGGATTGGTAGCTTTCTAAGGCGTTCAAAGAATTTATTAGGGGTTGAAATAATGTTCTCACGCGCCCTAGGAATTTACTAGGGACTGATAATGGTCAAAAACTCGTTCTGCAAAGAGTTTACTAGAGAGTTGGTAGTGTTCTACTGTGTTCTAGGAGTTTGCTAGGAAGTGATCCTGTGCAAATTTGTTCTAGGAGCGTACTGGCAGTTGAGTGTTCTAATGTGTTCGAGAAGGTTGCTACAGAGTTGGTAATGTTTTAATATGTTCTAGGAATTTAGTTGGGATTGACACTGATCTAATGTGTTCTAGGAGTCTAGGAGCTCACTAGGAGTTCAAAGTGTTCTAATGTGTTCTAAGAGGTTACTAGGAGTTGACAATGATCTAGTGTGTTCTAGGAGGTTGCTCGGGGTCGACAATGTTCTAGTGTGTTCTAAGACATTACTAGGAGTTGATAATGCTCTGATGTGGTCTAGGTGTTTCCTAGGAATTGCGAAAGTTTGAACGCTCGTGCTCTAATGTGTTATCAAGATTTGTTGAAAGTTGACCGTGCTGAAGAGTTCTAGGAGTCGACAGTGGTCGAATGTGGTCTAGGAATCTACTCGGAATAGAAAGTATTCTAATGTGTTCTAGGAGTTTGCAAGGTGTTGATCGTGTTCAAATGTGTGCTAGGAATTTGCTAGGGGCCAAAAATGGTCTAATGTGTTCTACAAGAATTGGCTAGGAGTTGAACATGCTCTAATGCGTCCTACGAATTTGCAAGGGGTTGACAGTGACCTAGTTTGTTGAAGAGGTTTACAAAAGGGTTGACCTTGTTCAAATGAGTTCTAGGAATCTGCAAGGAGTTGGTAAAGTTCTGATGAGTTCTAGAAGTTTACTATGAGTTGAAAGTGTTCTAATGTGTTCTAGGAGCCTACTAGGAGTTGATACTGTTCTGATGTGTTCTAAAAATTTTCTACCAATTGATAATGCTCTAATATGTTCTAAAAGTTTACTAGGAGTTGGTAATGTTCTTTTGTGTTCTAGGAGGTTAACTAGGAGTTGAAAATGCTCTAATGTGTTCTAGGAGCTTACTTGGAGTTGATAATGTTCTCATGTGTTCTAGGAATTTCCTCCGGGTTAACAATGGCCTAATTTGTTCCAGGGGTTTTCTAGGAATTTATTTAGGGTTGATACTGTTCAAATGTGTTCCAAGAGTGAGCAAGGAAGTAAAAATGTTCTCGTGTGTTCTGGGAGCATACTAGGAGTTGATAATGTTCTGATGTGTTCCAGGAGTTTACTAGGGGTGATAATGCTCTAAAATGTTCAGGAGTCTACTAGGGGTTGATAATGTTCTAATGTGTTCAAGGAGGTACCTTAAGAGTTGGTAATGTTCTATTGCGTTCTAAAGGTTTACTAGGCGTTGGTAGCGTTCTAATATGGTCTAGGAGTTTGCTAAGGGTTGGTATTGTCCCAATGTGTTCCAGGAGTCTGCTAGGAGTTGATACTGTTCTAATTTGTTCTGGGAGTTGGCTAGGCGTTGATCGGGCGCTAATTTGTTCTAGGAGCTTACTAGGAGTTGATAGTGTTCTACTGTGTTCTAGGAATGTACTAGGAGCTGACACTGATCCAAGGCATTCTAGCAGCTTACTAGGAGTTGACAGCGTTCTAATGTGCGCTAAGAATTTACCAGGACTTCATAGCTTTCTATTTTAGGCCATCAAGGAATTTACTACGAGTTGATCGTGTTCTAGTGTTCTCAGAGTTTACCAGGGTTTGGTAGTGCTCTAATGTGTTCTAAGAATTGAAAAGGAGTTGATCGTGTTCTGAATGTGTTCTTGGAGTTTACTAGGAGTTGATCGTGTTCTAACGTTTTCTAGATGTTTACTAGGAGTTGATCATGATCTAAGGCGCTCTGAAAATTTACCAGGACATGTGTTTTCCAAGTTTACCAGGGCTTGACAAAGATCTAGCGGGTTGTGAGGGCTTTCTAGGAATTGACAGCAATCCAATATGTTTCTAGGAGTTTACTATAGGCACTGATAATGCTCCCATGTTATCTACGAGCAGCTTACTAGGAGTTGGCACTGATCTAGTGTCTTTGGTGAATTTACTAGGAGTTGATAGTGTTCTGATGTGGTCTAGGAGCTTACTAGGAGTTGAAATGTTCTGATGTGGTCTAGGAGTTTGCTAGGAGCTCATTGTGCTCTCATGCGTCTACGACTGTCCTAGGGATTGGTAGCTTTCTAACGCGTTCAAAGAATTTACTAGGGGTTGAAATAATGTTCTCATGTGCCCTAGGAGTTTACTAGGAGTTGATAATGGTCAAAAACTCGTTCTACAAAGAGTTTACTAGAGAGTTGGTAGCGTTCTATTGTGTTCTAGGAGTTTGCTAGGAATTGATCCTGTGCAGATCCTGTGCAAATTTGTTCTGGAGCTTTTGGGCAGCTGATAGTGTTCTAATGTTTTCGAGTTGGTTGCTATAGAGAGTTGGTAATGTTCTAATACGTTCTAAGAGTTTAGTAGGAACACACACTGATCTCATGTGTTCTAAGAAGTTGCAAGGCGTTGAAAATGTTCTACTGTGCTCTAAGAGGTTATTAGGAGTTGATGGTGTTCCAATGTGTTCTAGGAGCCTGCAAGGAGTTGGCAAGGTTCTAATGTGTTCTGGGAGCTTACTAGGGGTTGATAATGTTCTGATGTGTTTTAGGAGTTTACTAGGACTTGATAGCTCTCCAATGTTCTAGGAGTTTACTAGCAGTTGATAATGTTCTCATGTGTTCTAGAAGCTTACTAGTAGTTGATAATGTTCAAATGAATTCTAGGAGTTTCCTGAGAGTTGACAGTGGCTTAACTTGTTTTAAAATAGCCTAGGATGTTCCGACGAGTTGATACTATTCGAATGTGTTCTAGGAATTTGCTAGGAGGTAATAGTGTTCTCATGTGTTCGGGGAGCTGACTAGGCGTTGATAATGTTCTGATGTGTTCTAGGAGTCTACTAGGAGTTGATAATGTTCTCATATGGTCTAGGAGTTTGCTGAGAGCTGGTATTGTTCCAATGTATTCCGGGAGTTAACTAGGAATTGAAAATGTTCTGATGTGTTCTGGGAGTTTACTGGGAATTGAAAATGTTATGATGTGTTCTGGGAGTTTACTGGGAATTGGTAGTGTTGAAATGTTTTCTGGGAACTTACTAGGAGATGATAATGTTGTATTGTGTTCTAGGAATTTTCTAGGAGTTGATACTGTTCAAATGTGGACCAGGAGCTGACTAGGAGTTGATATTGTGTTCGAGGAGGAAAAGAGAGTGTTGGTAATGTTCTAATATGCTTTAGGAGTTTACTAGGAGTTGACAATGATCTAATTTGTTCTCAGAGTTTACTAAGATTTGATAATGTTCTAATGCCTTTTAGGAGCTTTCTAGGAGTTGATCGTGTTCTGCATGTGTTTTTCAAGACTTGACTAGAAGTTGATACTGTTCCAATGTGTTCGTACTAGGAGTTGTGAGCGTTCTGGTGTGTGCTGGGAATTTGCAAGGAGGTGAACATGTTCTAATGTGTTCTGGGAGTTTTCTAGGAGTTGATAATGTTCCAAGGTATTCTAGGAGCTTACTAGGAGCTAGCAATGCTCTAATGTGTTCGAGGAAATGACTAGAGAGTTGGTAATGTTCTAATGTGATCTAGGAGTGTACTAGCTAGGAGGTGATACTGCTCTAACGCATTCTCGGAAGTTAGTATGAGCTGGTAGTGTTCAAATGTGTTCTAGGAGTTTACTAGGAATTGGTGGTTTTAGAATGTGTGCTAGCAAGTTATGAGGGGTTGATAATGTTCAAACGTGATCTACACATTCACAGTGAAGCCATTGTTTAAGAACCCACTACATTAAGAACTTGAGGGGCTGGATCCTTTGGACCACGCATGAACCCTAGGCAATTGAGAATAAGAACTCCAGGGTACCCTCGAACTCTCCTTCAAATTCTTATTCAAAAATACCTGACATCTCCTATTAAGAAAAAGAACGTGAGGGTCGGGCCCTCTCTGACATCTCCTATAAGAAATAAGAATTCCAGGGTTGTCCAGGCTTTGAAATCTCCTAGTAGAAGTAAGAACTCGAGGGTTGGGCCCTCTCTGACATCTCCTATTCGAAATAAGAACCCCAGGGTTGCCCAGAAACCAAAGAAAGCAAAAATCATCATATTATTCCCGAGAGCGCCTGCGAAGGGTTCTTCGTAAAAAAGCAGCCGTATAAAAACATCTTGACACCATCACATCTGCACATCAACATCTTCACATCATCACATCTGCACATCAGCATCTTCACATCATCACATCTGCACATCAACATCTTCACATCATCACATCTGCACATCAACATCTTCACATCATCACATCTGCGCATCAGCATCTTCACATCATCACATGTGCACATCAGCATCTTCACATCACCACATCTGCACATCAACATCTTCACATCATCACATCTGCGCATCAACATCTTCACATCCTCACATCTGCAGATCAAATCTTCACATCCTCACATCTGCAGATCTAAATCTTCACATCCACACATCTGCAGATCTAGATCTTCACGCCCTCACATCTGCAGATCTAGATCTTCACACCCTTACGTCTGCAGATCTAGATCTTCACACCCTCACATCTGCAGATCTAGATCGTCACACCCTCACATCTGCAGACCTAGATCTGTGAGGGTGTGAAGATCTTGATCTGCACACCATCACATCTGCAAATCTACATCTTCACACCCTCGCATCTGCAGATCTAGATCTTCACACCCTCACATCTGCAGATCTAGATCTTCACACCTTCACATCTGCAGATCTATCTCTCTCTCGCTCTTCTTTCTCTTCTCTCTACGGCCGGGGCGGCGCCGCCGGACCGCCACGAAACGTGACATGTGCGCCATTTCGTGCTCCTCGGACGTCCAAAGCCAGCGAAAAATTGCGATTTTGAAGCGTCGGTTGTGACCGTTTCGCGTTTTCTCAACATTGAACGTCAAAAACTGCAGAAAAATTGCGATTTTGAAGTGTCGCGGGTGTGCGCTTCGCGTTTTCTCGACATTGAACGTCAAAAACTGAAGTAAAATTGCGATTTCGCGTTTTCTCGACATTGAACGTCAAAAACTGAAGTAAAATTGCGATTTCGCGTTTTCTCGACATTGAACGTCAAAAACTGCAGAAAAATTGCGATTTTGAAGCGTCGCGGGTGCGCGTTTCGCATTCGACATTGAACGTCAAAAACTGCAGAAAAATTGCGAGTTCGCGCTACGTTTTGCTCTGGCACGTTTTGCTGTGGTACGTTTTGTTCTGGTACGTTTGATCTTGGTACGTTTTGCTGTGGTACGTTTTGCTGTGGTAGGTTTTGTCTTGGTACGTTTTGCTCTTGGGACGTCTTGCTGTAGTGCGTTTTGCCGTGGTACGTTTTGCTTCGGTACGTTTTGCTCTGGTACGTTTTGTGCTGGTACGTTGTGGCCTGGTATGTTTGCTCTGTGGTGCGTTGTACGTTTTGCCTTGGTACGTTTGATCTTGGTACGTTTTGCGATGGTACGTTTTGCTTTCGTACGTTTTGCTGTGGTACGTTTTGCAGTGGTACGTTTTGCTGTGGTACGTTTTGCTGTTGGTGCGTTTTGCTCTGGTACGTTTTGCCTTGGTACGTTTTGCTGCGGTACGTTTTGCTGTGGTTGTACGTTTTGCCGTGGTAATCTTGGCGCGTTTGATCTTGGGACGTCTTGCTGTAGTGCGTTTTGCTGCGGTACGTTTTGCTTCGGTGCGTTTTGCTCTGGTACATTTTGTGCTGGTACGTTGTGGCCTGGTACGGTTTGCTGCGGTGCGTTGTACGTTTTGCCTTGGTACGTTTGATCTTGGTACGTTTTGCGGTGGTACGTTTTGCTTTGGTACGTTTTGCCGTGGTGCGTTTTGCAGTGGTACGTTTTGCTGTGGCGCGTTTTGCTCTGGTATGTTTTTCCTTGGTACGTTTTGCCTTCGTAAATTTTGCTGTGGCACATTGTACGTTTTGCCTTGGTACATTTGATGTGATGTTGAAAAATCAAAGCATCTTGGCACAAGCCTTTTGGGCCGAAATTTCTGGACATTTCCAGAGCAAAGCAATGTGCTGTGGAAAATTCAAGGCATCTTGGTACAAGTCTTTTTGGGCTGATATATGTGAACATGTTCATAGAAACTTGATGTGCTATGGAAAATTCAAGGCACCTTGGTACAAGTCTTCTGGGCTGATATATGTGGAAATTTCCATAGAAAAGTGATGTGCTATGGAAGATTCAAGGCATCTTGGTACAAGTCTTGTTGGTTGAAATAAATGAAAAGTATTGTTGAAATATCATGTGATGTTGAAAAATCAACGCATCTTGGTACAAGCCTTTTGGGCCGAAATCTCTGGACATTTCCAGAGCAAAGCGATGTGCTGTGGAAAATTCCAGGCATCTTGGTACAAGTCTTTTTGGGCTGATATATGTGAACATGTTCATAGAAATTTGATGTGCTATGGAAAATCCAAGGCACCTTGGTACAAGTCTTCTGGGCTGATATATGTGGAAATTTCCATAGAAATTTGATGTGCTATGGAAGATTCAAGGCATCTTGGTACAAGTCTTTTTGGCTGATATATGTCAAAATTTTCACAGAAAAGTGATGCGCGGTGGAAGATTCAAAGCATCTTGGTACAAGTTTTTTGGCTGATGTAGTTCAAAATTTCCATAGAAATTAGCTGTGCTATGGAAGATTCATGGCATCTGAATACAATCTTTTTCGTTGAGATAATTGGAAATTCCACAGAAATTTGATTGCTATGGAAAATTGAAGGCATCTTCTTGGTACAAGTCTTTTTGGTTGAAGTATATGAAAAATATTATTGAAATATCATGTGATGTTGAAAAATCAAAGCATCTTGGTACAAGTCTTTTGGGCCGAAACCTCTGGAAATTTCCATAGAAAAGTGATGCGCTGTGGAAAATTCACGGCATCTTGGTACAAGTCTTTTTGGGCTGATATATGTGAACATGTTCATAGAAATCTGATGCGCTATGGAAAATTCAAGGCACCTTGGTACTAGTCTTCTGGGCTGATATATGTGGAAACTTGTATGGAAAAGTGATGTGCTATGGAAGATTCAAGGCATCTTGTTACAAGTCTTTTTGGCTGATATATATGGAAATCATCTTTCGAATATCGTGTCCTATGGAAAATTCAAGGCATCTTGGTACAAGTCTTGTTGGTTGAAATAAATGAAAAGTATTGTTGAAATATCATGTGATGTTGAAAAATCAACGCATCTTGGTACAAGCCTTTTGGGCCGAAATCTCTGGACATTTCCAGAGCAAAGCGATGTGCTGTGGAAAATTCACGGCATCTTGGCACAAGTCTTTTTGGGCTGATATATGTGGAAATTTCCATAGAAATTTGATGTGCTATGGAAAATTCAAGGCACCTTGGTACAAGTCTTCTGGGCTGATGTATGTGGAAATTTCCATAGAAAAGTGATGTGCTATGGAAGATTCAAGGCATCTTGGTACAAGTCTTTTTGGCAGATATATATATGGAAATCATCTTTCGAATATCGTGTCCTATGGAAAATTCAAGGCATCTTGGTACAAGTCTTGTTGGTTGAAGTATATGAAAAGTCTTATTGAAATATCATGTGATGTTGAAAAATCAAAACATCTTGGTACAAGCCTTTTGGGCCGAAATCTCTGGAAATTTCCATAGAAAAGTGATGCGCTGTGGATAATCCAATGCATCTTGGTACAAGTCTTTTTGGGCTGATGTATGTGAACATGTTCATAGAAATCTGATGCGCTATGGAAAATTCAAGGCATCCTGGTGCAAGTCTTTTGGACTGATATATGTGAAAATTTCCATAGAAAAGTGATGCGCTATGGAAGATTCAAGGCATCTTGGTACAAGTCTGTTTGGCTGATGTTGTTGAAAACTTCAATAGAAATTTGATGCGCTATGGAAAAACTATTTTCAGAAATTGATGCCATCTTCAGTGTGAATGCATTCATCGCAAATAACATCGTGCGCTAAGGCTGGAGCACTCCTGACTTGCGCTTGGAATGTGGCAGTCAAGATGTACATGTTAGGAGCAGAATAATGTGATGCATGTGGTTCGGAAAATCATGGTAAAAGTGTTTTCTGGCTGATAAAGTTTGAAAGTATCATTAAAAGTTGTTGTCCAATGACTTCTTTTTCTGCAGCGCGAAGCTGGACCATTCCAGACACGTGGCATTCCAGACATGTGGCTGCGCCGACGCGGGCTAATCGAGTCATCGTTTTTTCGAGCGCCACCTGAGGTTGACATTGTTCCTCCTGGACAATCGCATCCATTCACAGGCGCTTGCGCACGCACCCCCTCAAATATTGACCGCGCCTGGCGCACACGCATCCCGTCGTGCGTGCAGATGCCCCAACAACCCGTCCTCAACATTTTCTTCCTTTCAGCCCTGTCATATCACCAGCATTCTCATCATATTCATCATTTTCTTCAGCAGCAGCTACATCATCATCATCATCATCATCATCATCATCATCATCATCATCATCATCATCATCATCATCATCGGCATCATCATCATCATGATCATGATCATCATCATCATCATCATCATCAGCATCATCATCATCATCATCATCATCATCATCGTCATCGTCATCGTCATCGTCATCGCTTTCATCATTTCAACGTATTTCCAATGTATCTCTGCATCACTGTATCTCTAAATCAATGTCTTTCTGTTATTCCTTAGTATTTTGGATCCTGCTATAACATTGCCTTTCTCGTTCTCGGGCCAACCGTCGTCTAGTGACTTAAGAAAGCAGAGCAAGAAAAGCAAGCCCTTTGTGTTTAGAAACTCCTCTTTTGGAGAAAGGAAAGAACCCTAGTAGGAGGTGAGCTCATGACCTCCTACTTCTGAGGCCCAGCGGTCTAGCCACTGAGCAAAAGAGACTCTGCCTACTTTGATCAAAAGAGGCTCAAGCTCATTCACATACTTGTTTCAAATTGCTTCCCCGGACACCGGCCAGATAGAGCGACCCTGGCTGAAGCCCTTTTTGTAAATGAGAACCCCCGGGTCGTCGATGGGTCGTGAGTCCCTTATTTCTAATAAGAACTCCACGGTCGCCCATGGCTCGTGAATCCCTTATTCTGAGTAAGAACCAGTTAAGAACCCCTGGGTACCCTGAATAACGTGATCCAAAATGCACGTGAAATTTTTGCAATGCTCGTTAAGAACCCCAGGGTACCCTGAAAAAATATTAAGCGGTTCTAATTCAGCGGATCCACTGTACAAGGAGTTGATAGTGTTCTAATGTGCTTTCAAAACAACTCCTAGGAGTTGATAGAGTACTCAAGCGTTCGGTGAGTTTACTCGGAATTGACAGTGGTTTAATGCGTTCTACGAGTTCAAAAGGAGTTGATCGTGTTCTGAATGTGTTCTGGGAGTTTACTAGGAGTTGATCGTGATCTAAGTCGTTCTAAGAATTTACTAGGAAATGATCATGTTCTCATGTGTTCAAAGAGTTTACCAAGAGTTGATACTTGTCTAGCGCGTTCCAGGGGTTTACTGGGAATTGATAATGCTCTAAAAGGTACTAGGAGTTTACAAGGAGTTGATAGTGTTCTACTGTGTTCTAGGAATTTTGCGAAGGGGTTGATGGTGTCCCCATGTGTTTTAGGAATTTAGGCTGAAATGATCGTGTTCTACTGTGTTCTAGGAGCTTACGAGGAGTTGATAATGTTCAAATGTATTCTAGGATTTTGGTAGGAGTTGATACTGTTCAAATGTGTTCTAGGAGTTTACTAGGAGTTGGTAGTGTTCTAATGTGTTCTACGAGCGTACTCGGAGTTGACAAGGATCTAATGTATTCTAGGAGTTTACTAGGAGTTGACAGTGTTCCAATGTGTTCTAGGAGCTTTTTAGGAGTTGAACATGTTCCAATGTGTTCCAAGAGTGTACTAGGGGTTGACAGCGTTCTGATGGGTGCTAGGAGTTTGCAAGGAGGTGATAGTGTTCTAGGAGCTTACTAGGAGTTGATAGCATTGTAATGTGTTCCAGGGGTTTAGTAGGAGTTGATAGTGTTCTCATGTGTTCTAGGAGTGTAATAGGAGGTGATAGTGTTCTAATGTGTGCTAGGAATGGTGTTCTTCTGTGTTCAAGCGTTTACTAGTTGATGGTGTTCTCATGTGTTCTAGGAGTTTACAAGGGGTTGATAGTGGTGTACAAGAGTTGGCAATGAGTTGATAGTGTTCCAATGTGCTCTAGGAGTGTAATAGGAGGTGATAGTGTTCTAATGTGTGCTAGGAATGGTGTTCTTCTGTGTTCAAGCGTTTACTAGTTGATGGTGTTCTCATGTGTTCTAGGAGTTTACAAGGGATTGATAGTGGTGTACTGTGTTCCAAGAGTTTGCAATGAATTGATAGTGTTCCAATGTGTTCTAGGAGTTTGCTAGGAGTTGATAGTGGTCTAATTTGTTCTCGGAGTTTACTAGGAGTTGATAATGTTCTAATGTGTTGTAAGAGCTTACTAGGAGTTGATAGTGTTCAGTTGATAGTGTTCCAATGTGTTCCAGGAGTCTACTAGGAGTTGATCGGGCTGTAATGTGTTGTAGGAGTTTACTAGGAGTTGATATAGTGTTCCAATATGTTCTAGGAGTTCAGTCTAGATATTGTTCTAGTGGTTAAATGATCGAGACGAGTGGTTGTAATCACCACTCGATCGTTGGAAATAGGGGGTAACAATTACGGCATAGACAAGATAGGCTGTGATAGCACGGATTGTGTTTGAAAACTATCTTTCAAACCACATTGTCAAACATGCGTCAAACATTGAACCAACCATAGCAATAGCAGTCATGATGTATGATTTGCAATAGTGGTTGTCACGAAAATCGTGTTGGGCATGATTCTCATTAACACTCCCGGATGGATCATTCGACTCGCACCCATTATCACCAATGAAAGAAACATCATCCTGACAAGAGACCCCAAACAGTGTGGGGGTAGGAATGGTTAAAACCACTCCAAGTGAATGCAAACATGATATCTTGGCAGATCATTGCAGGCTCTTTTGTACACGGTCTCCATTTTTTCCGCCCTTCCACTGGCATGTCTTAGGCACAGCATTTTTCTGGCACAAAAAAGTACTCCACAAGCCCGCCTTAGGAACAGCGTTAGTGCCATATCCAAATCTTAGGCGTAGTTTTCAGGTACTTAAGTTCTCCGAACCAATCTTAGGGACAGCATTTTGCCCTGCCTAAATTTTCTTCAGGCCAACAAAACTCTCCGGAAACAAACATTGCGTCTAATACAAGATCTCTTGGCAAGAGCCCTGAACAAGGTGTCTATAAAATATTCCCTTGCAAGAGCATTTTGGATCACTTGAGGAGATCTTTGCACAGGATCCATGCAAATGCTCTCCCAAAAAAATCCCTTGGCAAGATCACTGTAGGAGAACCCTTTGATTTTACAATATCAAAAGCGGATGCCTATGGGGGGTGTCTGGGGAAGATCACATAGGTCTCTTGGCAAGATCACTGCAGGAGAAATCGTTACACAATCCCTGCACAAGATCTCTACAGACAAAGAAATCTCTACACAAGGTCCCTGCGCTAGGTCTTGATGAGAGCTCCCTCCGCAAGATCTCTACACAAGGTCTCCTGGCTTATGACCACCGACAATAAATGACGGCCAATGACCGGAAATATCTGGAAATGACGGTTGCTAATCGTTGGGTCACCATCAGGGCCCGACCTGCAATCCAGGGACCACTTCAGCCACCATCTTGTGCTGCACTTTGGGAATGGCCTTCATGGCGTAGCTGGACAACACTGAAGCCCCTGTCCAAAGGTTACCGTTAGGGTCATGGTCATGAAAAATCATGGATGATAATGATGATAATGATGATATATGATGATTGCTCTGTCCTGACAAGCTGGCTAATAGTAAATAAACATGAAGGATATTGAAGGATAGTGTCAGAGCATCTAGTAATGGAAGTTGATGATGGGTAATGATGAATGCTAACGTGATGGCCAACGTTGGATACTATGGCTCATCATGGCTGATGGTTCATGAAGGCATGTAATGGGGAATCCTGAGCCTGCATTCTGCAATGGCAAATGGATATATACGCAATGGGAGTGCACCAGTACTCCACCCAACCATCCCCCAATTGATCATGTTAAGAACGCCGGCACATTCGGTTGAGACGCTCAAAGCCGAGAACCAAACACCAAGACTTTCCAACAAGTGGTGCTGTAGCATGTAACATGCATTCACCATTCCAATGAAGCTGGCATAGGCTTCACTTCAAACAAATCATCCTGTCCCGCTTCGAAATACTAATGAAAAAAATGAATAAACACAAAGATACATAAATGCATAAACAAATAAGTAAACAAACAAACAAATAGAAATACAAATGAATAGACAAATAAACAAATAAACTAAATATGTGGCATGCCACTTGCAGCTATACACAATATTTGACAGTGAAATGCTGTAAGGTAAAGTAATGTAGTATAATATAATACGGCATGCTGTAGAGTATGCACAGTATGGTCTCTGCGTGCGTGCAACCCTCGCGGGGAGGTGCACCTGCGGCATGGCGAAAGCAGGGATGCGTCCGGGCGCAACCAGCGGGCGCAGCACTGGCATGGGCGCAGGAGCCGCTTTGGGCCTAGGATCCAATAGAAATCTGTCAAAGTACAGGTATATGAGGTAGCAATCATCAGAGTAAATACAAATTACTATTATTGACAGTCAAAACGGATGATTAATCAATACCAATCAGTGAACGAGGGTAGTTCATCACTGTATGCATCAACAATCACTGCTATGAATCATCAACGCTAATCTGATTAGTATGGTTCACAACGGCAGTTGATCATCAGGACAAGTTAACCATGGTTGATGCCTGTTCAATGGCTAAGTGTTGACTCATTGATGGCAGTTGTTGCCTAATGGCTGATCCATGGAGAATAAGTTGATGTTTAATCTGGCTAACGACATGCCAAATGGTTGGATATAGCAAGCTCATATCAATTAACTATCAGGTTTTAAAGTCAAAGCAAAGGTAGATACAAAATAGATTTCTGTGGGTACTTCCATGAAACCTTGGCTTTATTGGCTGGTCACAGGGGATTTCCGCCAGTGGAACCCTGATTGACACCCACCAATGCCCCGCAGCCCTGGGTCCAACTTGTCGGTTTCTGGGATGCTTGGGACATGACACATAAAACACAAAAAGTATCAAGAACTATGTAAAAATCTAGGACTAGTGATCCAGAAATGTTATGTGTGTTCACACCTGGTAATGTTTCAAGACCCCCACAAACCATGGGGATGTTGACCCCAAAAAAGTCACAAGCCGCCAGCCTTTGCCTATCAACAAACCACTCAACCAATGGTCACTTCGAATGACCTCTCAGACTCCTCGAAACAGAAGTGGCCCTTCAGGCGCCGAGCATACACTTCGGGGCCTTTGGCAATGGCTTTCCATCGCCTTAAGATGGCGATTTGAGTGCAAAGAAACGGCTCCACTATGGGTGTCCGACCATGACAAGCTACGTTCTGCTTTGGCTACGCGCAATCGCATGCACCACACACACACACATGCACACACACAAGCGGAATGTTCCTTGCAAGAGTATGCCATGCTCTTCTGCCACCTGTCTTTCACATGGTTTTATCATTGACCTATGTGCATCTGCTCATGAAAGCAACTCACGAATGGTGCCAGAAAGGTAGCCATTTGCGGACCGCTTTGTTTTCAAAAACAGCACTATTCCATGTGCAATGAATGGCTCCAGTAGTACGTTGGGATTTCCAAATTGACAGGTACAGTTCTCGCTTTCTTAGAGAATAGTTGGTTGATAGGATTTTCATACTGGGTAGCGCTGTACCCCGAACAACATCACCGCCCAATAAAATCCAAACTGATCTTTCGGGGTAGCCAAATTTCTAGATCTTCATCTGAAGGTAGTCACACATGAGTGGTGTTCACAGTCGCCAAATGCTTCAATCATCAGAAAGCATCCAGGTAATCCAAATCCAAATAAATATTTCTTCCCCTTATGCTGCGCTTATCGGAATTTCCACGTCAATAATTGTGCTGAAGATATTCATCACCATGAAATTTGGCATCAACTCGAGGAAGGTCACCAGTCGGTGGCTGCCACCCAGGCACACCGGCAAAGGCCACCCATCTGCACCACACTGGCAGGTTCCCCCTTCGGTGCGAGCCCCAACAAGATTCAGCACCAATGGTTGATAACAATGCTCAATCAATGTTACCATATAGTTGAAAAAAAAATATATATATATATTTATTTTTACATATATTTGCACATATGGTTAGAACACATCGTTAAGCCACACAATTCATTAACCAATGATATGAATTGATCTCATGGTCAAGGATGGTCAAGAATGCTCAAGGCCGATCATTGATCGCACGGGTTCCAAATTCGATCGTCGTCTAACAACGAGCAGTGACCACCTCAACCCTCTCTGAAGTGGGTTGGTATCATTCAAGACGTAGACATTATGGGGGGCATGTCGCGCTTGTGGAAAATTCCATGGAAGTGCCAGGGCCAATGAACCAGGTTTCAGAACCTGTGAAATGCTCATGAGATCTCAGAATTAGTAATTTGTCATCATTGATGACTCATTAACTGACTACTAATAGCTCACTATCAAGAATAATCATCCGCTGAAACCTCATTAGCTATCATCCAAGGTGCTGGCTACTGCTGAATTGCCTCACACAAGTGATCAAATGGATATAAGCGGGTTGGGTGTAAGTTTGGTTTCACTGCCCTTCCCAGTTATTGTCACTAGGTATCACTGCTTTTTTGGTAGCTTGCGTCTACACTGCCTAGGGACAGGGCTAGGCACTTTTGACAAGCAACCTCCACCTGGTAGGTTTGACCCTGGTCAAACACAGCTTGTTGCCTCTCAATTTTCTCAATGGAATCTTGGTGGCTTCAAATGGCCGAAGCGGCTGATGAACAATCCAACAGCCAAGAAACATCCATTGGAGCTATGCCACTCCAGGGTCCAAACCTGAGATTTGCGAGTTCAAACAGCGACCAACACGACCCTTGTTGAGCCTCCACAGGACCTTACATGATCTGACATGGGCACGACGGGACTGGCACAGTTGCCTGGACACAATGAGGGGCGTGCCTAACTCCCAATCGGCCTCTGGACACTATTTGTTTTCCCAAACCATCTTTAAAAAAACCTTGGACAAATTATGAACACATGTCAGTCACTTGGCGGCAAGAACAACCGCGAGGTGAACCCAGTATAACCCACTATTGAAACCAGAACCATAGCAAATCTTTTTGCCAACATGGCCACATGTCAAGGTTCGAAAATATTTGGAGTCAAATGTTCTTGAATTTTCCCGGCAACCCATTCGAGAGCATCTAGCCCTTAAAGGGAACCCATTCAGAATGATAGCTTCAACTTGAGATCACTTGAGGGTCAGAAGCATCGATGCCGTGTGTGAACCAAGGCTTTGGCTTTGACGACGGAACTTCATCTACCTGACGCAGTGAGGCAAGTGGCAGATTGTCCGCCTGTCTTTTCTGCAAAGCGTGGCTGCTAACTGGAAAGAAGGGAAAATCATTGGTCAAATTATCTTTGGAATCTGCCAAATTGGAAATTCTTCTGCCTCGATCCCGGCGGTCTCCTCATCCTACGCAGTCTGAACTGTTGGTCATCAGAGATCCCAACTTTTATTGAGCACAAAAATTGCAAAGTCACAGCGAAGCCGTGGTCATCAGAAATTGCAACAGCAGTCCTCACAGCTGCACAGGTTGCCCATGGTCTCCTCATGAAGCCAACCGTGCACGCCCCGAAATTTCAACCGAATTTGCAACTGGCAGTGGCCTGAGGGGTCCGTGTCTGACAGTACCAGTTTCCAGGCAAGCCCCGAGTTCCCCAACTGTCCTTCAAAGAAACTGCCAGCAGCACCACGTAATACTTTCTTGAGAAATTTGCTGCGGATTCTCTCAAGGTGATGCATCTCAACTGACATGAAGCGCAAATCTGAAAGCAAGTTTCGCCATGAGCCTAAGAGGCTTTGGTTGGAAATGCATGCCAATTCTTCTTTTGCTGCAAGGCTCCTGCTTGCAAGGCTTCGGACGAAAACTCTTGCGTGCTAGAGGTGTGGTGATTTTGCTGGCAATCTTCGTATTGCAAGCCTAGCACCAGAAAATCCAGCGAATTAGATCAAAATTCGCTGCAAGACACGATGATCGTACCTGCAGCTTTGGTCTGCACCTTGCGATTTGGTCTTCTGAAATGCGATTAGTACATGAGGCTTCAAAAAAAAACAGTCGTTCTATGTCATTCTTCACAAATAATTCTATGGAATGCCCAAATCGGGTGAAGCTCATGTTTGTCTGATGCCAAGGAAGGAAAATAGGTGAAAATCTTGGCGGGATGAGATGGTAGTCAAATATGTTTCAAGGTGAGACAGGCTGTCCAGCCTCATCGATCAAGCGCTGAAACTGGTCTTGTACCACACCTCCAATCCATTGCACCATGACCCGTGTCACGTGTTTGTTCACTGCATCAAAGCCAACACCTTTACGAATCGCATCCTTCACGTTGTCTTCATCCGACTTGTAAAAGGCCTGGGCCTTTGCTGAATCGACTTGACTCAGGCTGTTTGTGACAGATTTGATACCGACTTCTCCTCGACAGATTTGAGCCTTCAAGGAGTTTTGGGAAGATTCTGGCATGACAAAAACCACCGGAACAGTCAACGAGCAAGCCGCGAACTGCTCGTAGATCGTCCACACCCGAGTCAAGTAACGTGGCTCCTGCCAGTGATCCAGTAAAGCCACCATCTTACCAATTCGAGCCAAGTTTGTTCGGAAGGCCTTTTCCAAATCGTCACAACCGGCTCCAGAACCCTCCACGATAATCCTAAACTGGTTGTTGGTGAAGAAACACATGAAGAAGAACACTTGCTGTGCATCCACATCTGGATTGTTTGCAAGCCACATCTCCAAAGCCCCCTGTACTTGGCTCAAATGGTATGCCCAAGTCCATGACATAAAGTGGCTGGCTTGTCTGCGAGATGACCGAGGAATCCAATCCACCAATGAGCAGCCTGCCCTGCCATCACGAGGGCATATGACATCCTTTCCCAAAGGGTTCTCACACAACCAGAACCTCAGTCTTCGGCATGAAATCCGAGAGAGACCACTCCCTCAGAAGAACTCGGATCTCTCTCTCTCTCTTTCACTGGGCATGGCATAGCTCCTTCTCTTACTTGCAATCTGCATCTTGTTAGGGTGGTTGGAGAACCATTTATGGATGTTCAGAGTTTCTTACTCCTGAAAGAAAGCGATGCTGTTCAGGGTGTCAGCGATCTTTGGGAGAGTGTAGTCCAAGGCTTCGCGAAATATTCTAAGGGTGTCGTGTCCTGTTTCTGTGCCCGAAGTATCTTGACCCTTGCTGGTTAGGAAGCTTGGCCCAGGTTACTGTGCTTGGAACCAAGAACGATGCATTGGCTTGGGGAACAACCATGAATCATTCTAGGCAGCTTGCCGAGCCAGGCCGGCCTATGACTGCCTTCTCAAAAGTTTCAGGGAGCGGTGAGAAAGAAACCGTTTGATGAAAGATCTACGCAGGATTTTCATCGGCTCTCGCAAAGCGAAAATAGTAAATCACCGGAACAAAACGCGGCAATTCTTGTTGGTGAAAGGTGAAAATAGAAGCGGCAAAAACGAACAACATACAACGACTTTCTAAATGCAGCTCTTCAGAAACGCTGGTTTCATGGAGTTGAACGTCGGGTCCTGCTCTTGTGTGCGCGTCCGCGCCAGAGTTGAGAAGTCGTGCGATAGCAAATAAAGCATCCCAACGCCTGACTCAGAACTTTGACGTGCGCGAATCGAACGCATTTCCTCTTGAATCTCATGAGAGCTGAAACCAAGACCTCGCAACACCGCAGTGTGTTTGCTCTCTGTCTCCGTCGTCTCCTCCCACAGATCCTTCTCCAGCTCAGCCATAGCCGCCTGAATTTCGGCCTCAGGGTTCGTGTGAACAACATCAAAACATCATCCCACTACAAAAGCATCAAGAGCTCATAAGTTTCCAACCCAGATCAACTCGCCCTTTCCAACCAAGAAAAGCAACCAACACACGGTCCTTTGCAGTTGCTTGCGTAGTGCCATGGTTGGTCGTGGGAACGGCTGGAAAATCTGCGTTACAAGGTGGCAGGGTTCCAAGAATCAATCGGGCCCTAGGTTGGGCTCCAGAATTTTCAAGGTTGCAAATGGTTGCACATGGTTGCAAACGTTGAGCGCCGCGAGGTTCGACCTTTCTGGGGCTTGACGGTTGCAAGGTTCTGAGGTTGGACCCGAGTTGCCGGGTTTGAGAGTTCCAAGGTGCATGCTTGGAGGTTGCGAGGTTCCCAAATGTTCCCAGGTTGGAGGTGCCCAGGGTTGCACAGCATCAAAATTCCACGGTGGGTCTTCCAAGTTTTGGCAATCTTAAGTCGCATTCCACAGCTCCCAGCCGCCGGCATTGAAACCTATCATCCCACTCAGTAGCGCAATTAAATATACACTTGCTACAACATTTTCCAACCAAAAAAATTCAAGGGACTAGGGGGTGGGTATGTTCCAACCAAACCGCTGCCTCCTTCTTCACCTTCTTCTTCACTTTGTGTTTGCTGTACCCTTCAGCCGTTGTCCGAACGCACACTGCCTTAAGCACGCAACCCAAAGCAATCAGTGGTATGTGCCACCAAATGCAGCCGTCCTCGTAAAGCACCATCGGGAAGGTACAGGTCTCACAAGTCTCAGACTGAAAGGAATAAGTTCCTTGGATTCTCCAACAAAGACTGTCATTAAAAGTGTTCAAGTCATGATGTTTGCTGGCTGTCCGGGTGGCTTTCCCAAAACATCTCAAACATTGGACACCTGCACAAGCTAAGATTCCCGATGGGCAAGCATCACAACGCGTGCCATTTGAGCTGGCGATGAAACCCGTGGGACATGTACCACACGAGGAAGAGCCGCTCAAGGCATATTTGCCAGCACGGCAAGCAGCACATGCAGTCTGGTCGCCATCGGGTGCTGTCCCTGCTGGGCAAGTCACGCAATGAAAGTCCTGACTGTCCATGTTGGTCACCATGTTCCCGCTAGCACAAGTACAGCAAGAGGCCGCTGTGATGTCAGCGAACTTGGGAATCAGCGTATTGTAAGTCAATGGCGGACAAGTAAAGCTCTCACAGCTTTGCTTCAAAAACAACTGGACTGCGGAGGTTGAGGACTCCACCCGAAGCTGTGATGGAGGCAGGTCACAAGCCCAAAGCTCGCAGCTACCTGCGGCTTTCTGCCAAGTGAATGCGGGGCAAGCGGTCGACTCCGAACAGGCTTCGGCACATTCGCGGAAGCCAGCCACAAACGCAGTGGAAGATGTGGAAGTGCACTTCGAAGGCAATTTCGAAGTCCAAACCTCGACATAACCAGAGTTCACAGGAGCGCAAGTACCGCCAATACAAGCCAATGAACCGTGTGGACATTGACCGGCTGCGCACTCAGGACATTGGTACTGCTGAGTACCAGGATAGTCGTATTCATATTCTAGTACGGGGAGCCAGGATCGCCAAATGGAAGAGCGAATGCACTGAGAGAAAAGACCCGCATTTGTCATTTCCTGAAAGAAGCGGAGCTGCCTATCTGCTCCATCTTCACCGGCTGCTAGGCCAGAGATATCCCAGGTACCCAAAGGCTGATTGAATGATAAAGCCTTCTGAAACATCCCAGACATGGTCTTTACCCTTGATGTGTTCCAAAAGCCTAAGGGCTGGTTGAACGACTGCGCATTCTCGAACATTTTCCTCATGTCTTCAACTGACGACGTGTTCCAATCACCTATGGGCTGCTTGAAGGAGGTCGCAAAGGCGAACATTTCCCGCATGTCTGTGACTGAGGACACGTCCCAAGCAACGATGGGCTGGTTGAAAGAACTCGCAAGGTTGAACATGCTCGCCATAGTCACTGCAGACGAGGTGTCCCATGTTTCAATTGGTTGGTTGAAACGAGATGCGGACATGAACATCTGGGCCATGTAAACAACCTTCGAGGTATCCCAATCGCCCACAGCCTGGTTGAACTTCGTAGCAGTATGGAACATGGCAGTCATGTTCCTGACGGAAGAAGTGTTCCAGCGACCAATTGGCTGATTGAAAGATGTTGCATAGTTGAACATCTTGCCCATGTTTTCAACCTTTGAAGTGTCCCAGTCCCCAATGGGTTGGTTGAAGGAAAAGGCCCAGTCAAACATACTGGCCGTGCTCTTGACTGATGACACATTCCAAGCACCGATGGGCTGATTGAAGATCTGGTTGTACTGGAACATATATGCCATGTTCTCGACTGCAGAAGTGTCCCAATTGCCGATGGGCTCATTGAATGCATTCGCCCAGCAGAACATTTCTTGCATGTCTTTGACTGAGGACACATCCCAAGCACCAATGGGCTGGTTGAACACAGAGGCGCCCCCAAACATGGAAGACATGTTTGTAACTGCGGATGTGTTCCATCTGCCAATTGGCTGGTTGAATGACTGCGCATTGTTGAACATTTGGCTCATGTCTCCAACTGATGACGTGTCCCAATGACCTATGGGATGGTTGAACTCGTAACATGATTCGAACATTTTGTGCATGTCTTTGACTGAGGACACATCCCAAGCACCTATTGGCTGGTTGAAGTCGTAGGCCCAAGTGAACATTTCCCGCATGTCTTTGACCGATGACACATTCCAAGCACCAATTGGCTGATTGAAGTGGGTGACTGGAGAGGTATCCCAAGGACCGCTCCCGTAAAACATACTGCTCATGTCCTCGACTGCAGAAGTGTCCCAGTTGCCTATGGGCTGATTGAATGCACTTGCCCATCGAAACATGGATTGCATGTCTTTGACTGAAGACACATCCCAAGCACCAATGGGCTGGTTGAACGCAAAGGCGAGTTGAAACATGTGCCTCATGTCACGGACAGAAGAGGTGTTCCAACGACCGATCGGCTGATTGAAAGATGTCGCGTTGTAGAACATCGCCTTCATGCTTTCGACCGCTGCAGTGTTCCACATCTTCAGTGGCTGGTTAAAGGCGCTGGCACCAGCAAACATCCCTGTCATGTCTACGACTGCGGAGGTGTCCCAGTGTCCAATGGGTTGGTTAAAAGTTGGATGTCCTGCGAACATTCCACCTTGGGAGTCGACCATCACAATAACAATAAAAAACAACAAAACCCACAGAACCACAGAGCTATCCCAAAATCATGTTGAAAAAGGAACTTCGGAAGGAAAAACTTCTTTAAGCCAATCCATGCCACTCATGTTGGTAGCAGCAGAGGTGTTCCATCCACTGATGTCTTCATTGAAATTCGTGGCTTCAGAGAGCAAGAAACTCATATCTTGAACTCCTTGGATGGCGAAATAAATGGCCAGCGGTTTGGGGAAATTGCATCTTAGGATTGAGCATCAAGAGGCTTCCAGAAAAGATGCAACGTACAGCGGCCACACAGCACAATCATCAATAAACCCATATCATGCGACTAAGTGCTGGAGGCTCTCAAGAAACGACGAGCAAAGCAAACCATATTTTCAAAATCTTTCATAAACCTTCAATTGTCACATTATGTTACATCCAAACAATCATCTTGAAACACAGTTAGAAACGAAAGAAGGAAACACCATCGCTGACAAAGTCAGGGTTCGCGAGACATCCCATTGGCCAACCTCTCCAAATTGCGACACCAAACTTTGCCTCTCGCTTGCCCACTGAAGCACTGCAGCTCTGAGCTCGGACTTCTCCAGGAAAAATGCGGCGTCAGCCAAGCCGATCATTATCCAACTGAGACATCTGCCCATGGCGATCATGCTTGACTGCACTGGATGGTGTGTTTTTGTGTCCAATCAAGGGTGTTACACACTTAAGCATGTTGGCTTTGGTCATGTCTTTAGCCAAAGGTCAAACACCTTCTGCATTTTTAAGTGTGCACTATCAGGCTTGTGATTGATACTTGCCAGGTTTCTGCCACACCTGCAACAAAAGGCGGCGTGTTGGCAGTCGCTGCTTGTATCATTTCACCAATCTGACTCGCAAAGAAAACAAACAACGATCCTTGTCGTCGGCGAACGCAGAATGACGTGCAAGCAAGCACACGAACAGCCACATCACACTTCGCCTAAACAGAGAAGTCGCGATGCAACTAGCCAGTTGGAAACTCGCGTTCATTTAACACGGCCGCTGTCACCTAAACCTTAGGAATGGCATTTGGAATGACAACCCGAACAGCACATGGTGAATGGACTTCTAAACTGATTCATCGTGGGGGTCCATTCCCAACCGGGCACAACATGGCAACCTTTGGCTTCGCAAGCGCTCCGTAAGCTCACTGCGCTAGAAATCTTCGGCTCACCGCGGCCAAGTGCAAGGACCTGGCCACATACTTCGGCAGCGGCCAAGAGAACAGATCCGGTCAGCAAATTTTGAAGCAAGTAAACACACACACACATGTATATATGTATATTTAGAATATATATATATATAAATAACTAACTAAATAAATAAATAAATATAAATATATATATATAAATATTGTGTGATATATAGAAATTATGTAATATAGTATGTATTCTGGAATGTACATTGTATATACACAGAAAGAAATTCTTGTTTGCTGTCTTTTTTTGCAAACACTTAAGTACCTACATC
The DNA here is from genome assembly GCA_009767595.1 of Symbiodinium kawagutii. Taxonomy (NCBI): domain Eukaryota; class Dinophyceae; order Suessiales; family Symbiodiniaceae; genus Symbiodinium; species Symbiodinium kawagutii. Next base: position 229,832 of record VSDK01027481.1, read on the forward strand.
TTTCAGCAATAATTCCCGTCAACCAGTAAAACACATCCCGGCAGTGGGTGATCACAATTAGCTTGAACTCGAGCGCAGCGTGAGAAAAATCTCCAGCGCTGAAGGCAGCTGGAAACAGGAACGTTGTGAAAAAGGCACTTTTCAATGGTTAATGGCACTTAATGGCTAAGATTCATAATGACCAAAAAGCATGGTTGAGAAGATTTAGACAAAACCGATTTGAACCAAACGACAATTTGAAGCCAATGACAATTTGCAATCTGAATCGAAAAAACCTGCGATCGTCCCAACCTTCACCATCACAAGCACCGTTCCAAATGGGTGCCAAGGACGCCTTGGCTTGGAGGCCCCAGCCAGGTACGGTGAAGATCCCCTTGGAACTTCCAAGGCAGGAAATCATAGGTATTATCAATAGTGATATTAAACAGTGACACTAATGTTGGTAATGACGTTTGTAGATAGTGACTCAGACAACAACAACTATGAATAGTCGAAGATTGTTAATAGTTAACATGAATAGTAATGTTTCATATTTGTATATAACTACTGACATTGATGTCAAATGCTCATGGTTTCAAGACATACACAAAAATATATACTTTATAGTACTACTATATTACTAGTAACACCGCAGTTATGCATAAATGGTATTGATATTTCAAACTTCAACAAAGAGTCTCCATTCGTTATCTCTTGTCTATTGTGATTTTAATAGTCATTATGTACTATGTGCTAACAAGACTGGTACTGATATAAATGGTTAAGATTGATAATGACCAATATTTTCTGTATCTAGAACAACCACCAATGTGGGTAAAGTAATAGTACTGATGTCTAACAGCGATAGCCGATTGCTAATGAAAATTCGTAACCATTACTAGCTCACAATACTTTAATATTGTGATATCAATGCGGCTAATTGAATTAACTAATGATGCTGATAATACATACGAATAGAAAATAAACATTAACAATGTAATTACTTGATACTCAGTCCACATCAAAATCAATGAACAACTGCGGTGCCACCGCCTCTCGCTCTCAAAACCATCTAATCTGTTAACCATCAACCGGCATCCTTGCTCAAAGCTTGGACCCACACTTCTCACATAAAACTGTCATCAACTGAAAACTGCTCAAGTACAGTAGCAACAATGCTAAAATAAAACACGCACAAGCAAACAAACAATTTTCATCGAATCATGTTTTTGTTCCAACATGCAACATATAAGAGGAAAGAGTAGCCAAGTAAAAAGCGACAAGACAACAGTTTAAGAATGTTTAAGATAAAACATAAGAGATGCTCAAGTAAAACCGGTTATTGAGAAATAATCCCCACTGGGACGGAATGTAGGCAAGGATGGTCTAAGGATGGAATGTAGGCTCGGATGGCGTAAGGATGGAATGTAGGCAAGGATGGCGTAAGGATGAAATGTAGGCAAGGATGGCGTAAGGATGGAATGTAGGGCAAGGATGGAATGTAGGGTAAGGATGGAATGTAGGGTAAGGATGGAATGCAGGCAAGGATGGCGTAAGGATGGAATGCAGGCAAGGATGGCATAAGGATGGAATGTAGGCAAGGATGGCGTAAGGATGGAATGTAGGGTAAGGATGGAATGTAGGGTAAGGATGGAATGCAGGCAAGGATGGCTAAGGATGGAATGCAGGCAAGGATGGCGTAAGGATGGAATGGAGGTAGGATGACGTAAGGGTGGAATGTAGGCAAGGATGGCGTAAGGATGGAATGTGTGCGTAAGGATGGAATGCAGGTAAGGATGACGTAGGGGTGGAATGCAGGTAAGGATGACTTAGGGGTGGAATGTAGGCAAGGATGGCGCAAGGATGGAATGTGTGCATAAGGATGGAATGCAGGCAAGGATGGCGTAAGGATGGAATGTAGGCAAGGATGGCGGAAGGTTTTCATGCAGGCAAGGATGGCGTAGGGATGGAATGTAGGGTAAGGATGGAATGTAGGCAAGGATGGCGTAAGGATGGAATGCAGGCAAGAATGGCATAAGGATGGAATGCAGGTAAGGATGACGTAGGGGTGGAATGCAGGCATATGTAAACTCTTGTACTCTTGGGAAGCAAAATGCGAGCAATAAATGGCTAAATAAATAGATCATTCTAATGACCTTATTGATATAGTGAATAAGTTCAAGTAGATTAAGTAGTAAGAATAACGAATAGTTTGCAATTAACTATTGCCCAATGTTCTGGTTCACTGTTGTTGTGATGGCAAAGATTATCAACCACAATGGCGAAAACAAGCACAACTGGGATCATTGGATACCATTTGCATAATATTTCACACAAACCAGTTAGGTAAAATTAAGCTAATGGATACCCATACTAAAGGGTTACCCTGAGTGGTGAACCCATGGAAAACAATTTCTGGAGAAAAAAACGGTTTCAGGCTGCAACTCTGCAAGGCCCGGGTGCATTGCCAAGAAACGCTGGAGCAATAGACATCCAATACGTAACACAACGCAAGGTCCAACTGCCTCGCACAGGGCTGGTCAGCTGATGTGTCCTCCATGTCAACAAGTTCTAGAAGGAGCTCACCGACGCGAGCAGGGAAATTTCTGGGACACGGTGCGGTTTGAGATGTGATTGAGACCAGCGTACAATGTGCTTCCAGCGACCAGGCATGACCTGGCCTACCGGCCAGAGCTGTTGGGTCCAATGTCTGGCATCTTTTCAACGGCCTCAGCATCGAAGCCTCTCACCGATGCCAATTTGCAAATTGCTTGCCCGTGAATTTCTGGTTCCAAGCAGAAGTGAGGGGCGGCCACTGGCATCTACACAAACCCGGTTGACAGCAGTGATCATCATTCTTAGCAATCGGTGATCATCTTCGGAGATCTTATAAGCCTCATATTTCGAACAAACAACCTGCAATAGTCGTAGTCACTACACTTTTTTCGTTTCGTACGGATTAGTGAAGCACATTTTCGTTTCACAGAATCACTGCAGTTTTCCCAGCACTGCAAGGCTCTGCGCCTGTCAGCTTCGAGCTCGTCATGTCTTCATTTCGTGACGTTCAGCGGCTCGTCACGTCTTCAAGGTGCTCAGAGCGTTTGAGGACGGGAAATGTCACCTCTGAAGTCTGCGGCACCCCTGGGGAAGCGAAGCAGTTGTAATTCTGAAGAATGCCAATGAAAAACTCCATTTGGAAAGCTATTCAACAAAGTTGTGCTATCAACGATTCTTTGGGTGACTTGGTATGACAACTCAACAGCTGAAACCGCAACAGAAACTTGAGGCTTGGACTGGAATCTTCCCAAAGATGCGTCAGGCTCTCCACCATGGCTGCGCACCAACCTTACCTCGGGTGCTGCGGTGCAATGTAATGCTTTATACCACTTCTGCGGAGAATGGACCTATGCAAGGCAACCTTCACAAAAACCGCAGGGCAGCAAGATAGGTCTCTAACCCGGCGGAGATCATGGATGGGCCGGCAGGCTTGCAAACGGAAGATATTCTGTGTCGCTTCTCATGGGAAAACCACTTGGGATAGCCCCATTAGCCTGACAACTCTTCTGATTCCTGACTTTGGCTTCCACAGCTCTTGCTCTTCTTGCTCTCAGATCGGTAAACCAAGCAAGTACGAAAGCATCCCGCTGTTCTTAGTAAGAGCTGCAAGCATGAAATGTGCTCAACTCTACCATGTGAATCTGATTGACATGAGCTTTGAAACAGTATGAAAACGCTAAAGTTGAAGCGTTTGGATTGACCAACATTGACCAACAGCTTCTCCTTCCGGCCTCGCAGTCGCCTGCATCATGGACTTCAAGCTGCAACCTGCCCACGATGCACAGTTCAGGGGCTCCTCTTGGCACATCTCCAGGCCTTTACTCGTTGGAGGTCACATGGAACCGGAACCTCAGTGGTGCCGAAGGCACACAACGTCACAAAAACGGTGCCCTGATCAGTGGATCAGGGCACCAGGATGACACAAAGTTTCTCAAAGTTTCAGGTGCGCAGCTCCCTTCGGAAGCCGTGCATGCGTTAAGATACTGCACAGTGTCATATATCGACCTTTGCCATGCAGTTATCATATCGAGAACTTGAGTGGTCGATGTCACTAGCATCAATGAAATGGTGGATGATAGTGGATGTGTTTCACCATGTTTCACCTATGTTGCTGTTGCTTCTATGATGGTTTTCTAGGTCAAAACCCTGCCCCTGGCATGCCATCATCAACCATTAGTTTCTTCACTATTGTTGGCTATCATACTCCAATTTTGAGGGTGAATATTGACCCATAGCCTTACGATAATCATTGATGATCACTCAGGTTTACTTTAAACCACTGCAGTTTGCGTTGGAAGCAGCTGAAAGATCACCCGAAGACTACCTGACGCCAACCATTGGTCCCTGTCTCCGGGCTTCCAGCCAACAGGGCCACACTTCCCCAGCGTATCCAAGCCTTGGTGTTCCACAGTTGGACCATGAAAGGATGACCCAAACTGCTTCTGCTCCTGCTGCTGTTAAGTTAGCTGTTATTTACCACCCTTCAAAATTAAAATCAAACATGACTAAACAGGACTAAACATGACTTCATAATTTCATAGAACTGGGAGATGTTGGAAGTTCACTCCACCCCCCTTACAATGCACCAAACTTTTGACGGGCTGGTGCTTTATGTTTTCACCAGTGCAACCCTCAAAATCGCCAAATATGTCTACTTGTCACCAAAATAGGACACGGGTCGCCATGCCAGGAATCAAACCCTGAAAGAAAAGGGAGCTTCGCATGGGCTGTCCAAGCGAAGGACATCTCCAACGAGTTGCCCTGTCATGTCCTCTGCTTGAGCCCGAGGCATGTAGCACCCTGGCCATCGCCCAGCCTCTCACACCAAGAAGCTGTGATGCCGCCATCAACAGGATCCCCTACAAGGGGATGTCCCTGACACCGAAACCTGCGCGACTCTCAGGCATGAGCACCGAGACTGACTGAAAACGCTCTCGGACTTGAGTAAGCACAAAAAAAACAAAACCAAAAGTCGCCAAACCCTGACACGCTACCAAAAGAAACAAAAAACATGCAATTTTGCAAAACTACGGGTGGTGCTTCGGCTCTGGGACAGTTAGTTTTGTGCATTTTGTTTTTTAACTTGTTTTGGCGCCTGCCAGTGTTTGGTGAGGTCTGGTTTTTGTTCTTTTTGGTTCTTCGGCGCCTGCCAATGTTTTATGCAACCCAAAGTCACCAAACTTGAGAAAGGGGGACACGAAAGGTAGGCATCACAAGAGAACATAACAGGAATGTAAGTGGTTGTTATTATTGGCAGGCACGGTTATCAGTGTTGTGTTAACATGCAAACTATGTAATTGTGGTTGTATTGCTGGGGTCGTTGTGGTGGCCTTGGGTGTTCTGGTTGGCTTAGCTCGGTACATCATGGTTGTTGCGGTTGGCGTGGGCGGTAAGGGGTAGCAGAAATAAACAAAATAAGAAACCCAGAGGCAAAGAGGGCTAGATGAAGTACATGGATTGCAGGTCGATCCAAGAACGGAACGTGGGGCGTGTGGTGTGTTCATCTGTTGGTTTTCTTGTGAGTGGCATCTTTTTGGCTGGTGATTTGGCAGGGCGGTGTGCCTTGTGGTGTTTTTGATTGCTGGTGTTTTTTTTGTTTCTGCGGGTCGGTGTTTTGATTGCCGGCAATTTGCGCGGCTGATTTTTGAGGAACATTTTGTT
>VSDK01027481.1:244506-283418 GCA_009767595.1 Symbiodinium kawagutii
CTGTCTATCTGTCTATCTGTCTATCTGTCTATCTCTCTCTCTCTCTGTCTCTCTGTCTCTCTGTCTCTCTGTCTCCCTGTCTCTCTGTCTGTCTGCCTGTCTATCTACCTATCTGTCTTTCTATCTGTCTATCTATTGTATACATATACATATATACATATACATGTACATGTACATGTACATATTCTACACATATACATACGCATAGAGCTAACAATATATATTTAAATACATATACATTTACATATGCATTTACATTTGCGTTTACATATATGTGACTGTGCATTACATATATATTTAACATTCATTCATTCAAATATGCAATCTACAGAATCCCCAGCACTAATCTCTTCTCCCTATTGCTGAAACTCCCCAAAATAGTAAAAATAGGAACGGATTGGCAATTCTGTATTTTTTGCTGGGTTACAATTGCGTTTTTATTGTGGTAATTGAACATCAATAGGAGAATAGGACGATAAAATGATGGTTCACACCCCCTGTTAATAAAAATAAGATCACAACTGATGTTATTTTCTTCTTAGGGTCCTATCATTTTGGGCAATATTTTAATTGCGTTATCAAAGGAAATCTAATTCATTTTGAAATCGAACAAATATTTTCATTATTAGGCTTCTTCATCTGTCATTCAGGGTCCGCTTGGAAATCCAATTTTTGGCAATATTTTAATTGTGCCAGAAGAGGAAATCTAACTGATTGTGAAATTGAACAAAAAATTTTTTACTATTCGGCTTTTTCATCTGTTATTCAGGGTCCGCTTCGAAATCCAATTTTTGGATTTCTTTTTGATTGCGTCATGTAAGGAAATCTAATTGAATTTGAAATCGAAAAACGTGTATCTTTATTATCATTATTATAATTATGATTAGGGGCACCCTATTACAAAAAAATCCCTAATAAATAGAAATAGATCACCGTGATTACTATTCGGGGAGGGGGGGGTGTTTTAGTAATGGGGAGAAATTAATCAAGAATGAGGTCGATGCTCAAAACAACCCCAATCCCAACATCCCTGGCTCCTCCAAGGCTGAAAAGACCATCTGCCAACGCCAGGCAAAGGACAGGTCCTAAGGGAAGATCTGCCGCTATGACCTGCAACGACGCCGTGCTTTCTCCAATGCCCGTGACGTTGCAGTACACCTCCGGCAGCTGCAATCCGCAAATGTTGCAGTCCAGGTCCTCCATGGTGCCACTGGAGCTGGCGTTCACGGTGAACTGCAACACCGGTACCACCGAGGGACCAGAGAAGTTCACCAACCTGGGCAAGATCAAAAGCGGAGGATTCGCTAGGATTGAAACAGCGCCTTGCCGTTCATCCTCGATCTGCTGAAAGCCAGCCACTGCTGCAGAAGCCACTTCTGCGCCAGCTTCAATGAAGTCGAGGCAGCAAAAAGCATTGCAACCGGCTGGACAGGTATCCACATTCAGATCCGCGATGAACGCCGGGAGCCACTCCGGGTCGCAAGGCCGGAAAAAATCCACTGGAAAGGGGGATCCTCACACACCAGGACAGCACAAATCTTTCGTAGATGTCCTCCGCAGATGAGTTCAGCGACACTATCAGCATTCCATCCGATCCATTACTCTTGGGCTTGAGATCATCGGTGGCATCTCCGTTCATGTTGCCCAAGAGTCCTTCAGCCTTCTCAAAACACCGATCCGCCAGGGTCACCTGAAGGAACACAGCTCTTTCCTGCAAGCTGGCACGTACCTGATGCCCCTGTACTGTTTCCAGAATAAGCTCGGAACTTTCCAAAGTTCCAGTAATGAAGTTGCCATTGAGATCATTCTGATTTCCATTCAGTGACAAGGTGAACAGAGACGTGTTGTTCAGTTCTGGCACAGCTAGGAAAATTTCTGAATCCTGCTGCACTGCAAAGGCCTTGATGACTGTGGCTTGCCTGCTGGCGTTTGCTGGTTCAGCCACCACATGGACTGAAAAGTTCTCGCACTTGGTCCAAAGAACTTCGCCCAAGAAGTTGCACTCGAAACGAAAACCGTCATAGGTCAAACACTGTGGGTCACCTCCTCCCCCACCTGGAGGTCGAGGCGGGCTCCAACCTGTGCTACGACCAAAGGTGCCACCAGAGCTACCGGCACTGCTGCTGCTGACCGACGCCGGGGTGAGAGGCTTTGGCCACTGAGGCAATGCCAAGCGACCAGGTCTGACGCGTGTCCACTCGAGGCAATTTCTGACCCTTCCATAAAGCAGACTGAAGGTAATTTCCTCGTCTACGCACGCAAATCTGGGACCCGGACCGGAATTCCTCGGACCATACTGTCTGCAAGGGCTAAATGAGATTAAACGAGGAGTATCGAGGCAAACTAGTTCAACTTCGGGCGTCTTTTGTGCAGAATAAGGATATATCTCAATATCACGGAGAGGACGAAAATCTCCATTCCCCCACCTCTTAAAATCATCAAACCTCTCCTCCTCTCTTAACCTCTCCTCCTCTCTTTCGCGCTCCCGCCTTTCCATGTATTCCTCAAACGTCTCCCCCTCCGTTCTTTCGCCCTCGGAATCGGAGTCAGATGGGTCACTACCCCTAGGGCCATCGCTGTTTGCTATGCACCCCAATTGATTTGCAGAATGGTCACCTGTTGCCAATATGCGTAATTCTGGCAGGATCCATGGTGATAGGAAGGCATACAGCGTACCCTTTGGCGGATTGCGATCAGTCGAGGCGTTGATGTATTCTTCCTTCAGGTTCATCCATAAATTGTTTCCAATACAGTCCACTTGCTCTTCGCAGCCCTCAATTCGGTTGCATTGGGTACAGTATCCATATGGCTCGATATCTGCCAGCCACAATCTCTGAACTTCCCACCCTAGCCAATCAAATGAGAAAAAGCCTTCTTGCGACAGCACCACCAATTCCGGTCGACACTGGTCGGAATCCCACACAACCCCGAACTTCGGCAGTTTGAAGAGGACAAATTCCACTGGACTTGTCGGAAGCTGGTCCGTTCTGTAATTCTCTTCACCGAGGCCCCACGGCCGATAAATCCCTTCTGCAAAGGCTCGGAATCGTATGAAAACATCCAACTCCTCAACGTGGGCACCATTGAAAAGATCGTTTTCTTGCAAGAACGGATTCTCACTGATGCCAACAGCTTTGACATTCATGTTGAGACCTTAGAGATGTTGCAGCGAACATTGTCACTGTCGAACGTGGAAAAGAACATGGTCAAAAGTCATCGATCAACAGTCATGGGAGGAAATCAACGCGTCATTCTTACATCCGAGGCAACCATGGTCAAAAATACTCAGAATATTTTTTTCCGCATGGTGCTACTCTATATGCTCATCAAGCTGCTAGGCTCCAATGTGAACTCCACCCCGTATATTCCATAGAATAGGACTTGAAGACTCACCTTGGCCCCAAGTGTCACAGCTACTTCACCTGTGAGACTTGCCGTTCGCGTAAACTTGAATGGCGCGCGCTTAGGTAGGTAAAGAATTGCAAACTGAACGAAACCGTCGCGATCAACTGAGTCGACTATGCGAAGGGTATGCCTCTCTGTGGCTGCAGCGGTGAAACCCACATTCAGCTGGGATTTCCAGTTTGCACTGGCAAAGACACTCAGCCCTGGGATGAAAGTCAGGCGAAACGGTCCAATCTGGACAAATGGTTTTGCTTTCAACTTAAATGCTTTCTCCCTGTCTCTGTCGCCGCTAGCACTGCGTTCGAACGCGAGACCTGCAGATATAGTCCACTCCACCGCAAATTCGACATCAATACTTGGCGGGCCGCCATCAAAGCTAAATTTCCGTACAAGCACAGAAAGAGTTCCACTCATGCCGACTGTAGCGGTAAGGCCTGGCGCTATTCGCAAGTCCTCGCTTTCATCTAAAAAATTGAAATCTCTTTCAATTGGTTTCTCCAAAGGGCGATCCGAAGTGATCAAAGCAACTTCACCATCTTCGCCTTCTCTGCCCTCTACTGGAGCAGTCATCAGTCCACTGAGCTGGAGCTGGTCATATACTTCGGCCAAACGTGCTTGACGACAGTTCGCCACAATTCTTTGGGGAAATGGAAACTGCAAGGCTTGGACGTGCAGAAAAAATGGCTCTCCGTCAGTGCTTACGCCGCTCAAATAATCTCCAACAGAGATCATAGGTAAACTTGGTGATGCCAAGGAAAGGACGGCTTGCGGTGTGTCTGGAGTTTGCGTCACATTGATCTCCTTGGCGTGAGGGAGCGGCTAACGTTCGGAATTTCGTGACTTAAGAACTACAAAATTGTGATCCCCTCAAAACGCAAGCCCTTAAATCAGAAACAGGCTCCTTGAGCTTCAAAACAGTCAACTTGACATCACCAAAGAGAAGAGAGGAGTCAAAGTAAGTAGAGAAAAGAAAACAATCGTTAAGCTAAGCAGACATGGTAAGAGAAGAGAAGAGTTGAGATGAGCATAGAAAAAAGGAACGAGGCAAGCAAAGTACAATCATATAGACAAAGGAGAAGGACGAAAAGGACTCCGATAAGAGTGGAACAGAAGATAAGAGTTGAAGGGACAGGGAAACACGAACTGACAAGTCAACAACTGGCGGCACTCCTACAGCGGTGGGAAATGTTACTCTCGACAGCGCAGAGCGCCAAGGTGCCTTACAACCTTTTGCGATTTGCGACCGTGCCTTTTGCAGCGCGGAAAGCTGCTAGTGGTGGCATGGCCATGAGGAAACAAAGAGGAAACAAAGGTTGCCTTGGATTTACTTGGGAATAGCTCTCTCGATTGACTAGCAAGCATCTTGCGAGCAAGCATCAACAGTTCACAAAACTATACAAAACTCATGTCTACAGCGGACATGGGAAAATATTCAATATTCCCAGGTCAATGATAATTCACGCAGGTCTTTGTTGTTTTTAAATTAAAAACAACAAGGAAAAGACCACAATCATTCGCAAATAATCCGAACTTCAATTGTTTCGCCAGGAACAGGCGCCAAAGGTGACATGTTCTGGTTTCGCCGAAAGGAAAAACATGGGAACAACTCAGCCTGAATCACGCTAAACTCTATTCGATTAAGGCTCCAGAGTTTGGGAGGCCACGAGGTCCAGATATGTGACGCCTGGTAGAAGCACAGGATCTACGCTGGCCACGGCCATCTCAAGCGTGGCCCTGTTGCTGGAGACACCAGACACAGAGCCGCTCACAACAGCCAGCACCAAAAAGAACTGTGTGGAGTTGGGCTCCAAACCAACCAATTGGACGCTGGTATTTCTGGTTTCCAAGACCTGGACACCCGACGTGCCCGACGTCGAGCCATTCTGAAGAAATGACAAATTCTCAAGCGGCTCTACAAGCTGGTTTTCCTCTGACACCCACAGCACAAAGTATGCCACGCTCAAATTCAGGGAAACATTGCTGGGGACATTGGCGGAGCCATTCCCTGAGGCGTTCCCCCCGGCGTTGGCTAGGTTCAGCGCTGAGATGTTGATGGCCGCTCTGTTCCAGCTTATGTTCACCTTTCCAACATTCATTGACACTGCTGATGCGATCCCTTCAAAATTGATGAAATTGGCAGTGGTGGTGGTGGTGGTCTCAAAACTGGTGAAATCTCGATCTCGGTAGTAGAGTTCCTCCGCATCCCTCTCCTCCACGGAATTCCAAATGAAGTTGGGTCCTCCACCATAGATGAGTCGGGAAGGCCAATTCGGAATATAGGTCCGGTTGACATCATAGCAGCAACGAATCCCAAATTGGCGGTCAAATCTGGGGTCCATCTGAAAGCAGAACAAGAAACCAGACACATCCAGATCAAACAGCTCAAAGCCGATAGGATCCAGCTCTCGTGGCATATTGCCAAAGGTCTCACGGGGCTCAGGAGGCGGTGGGAGCCACACGTCTGGGCAAGGGAATCTCTCCACCTGCAGATTCCCCCATGGATTCCATCGTAACATGAACATGCGTGCCTTGTGGGAACCCAGGATGCGCCTTGGACATGTTATTAAAACCGCACCATGTACATATGCACCATGACATCCTGTGATGTTTCTCAAGCAGCTCAACAAAAACCACAAGGAAGCCTCCTCGTCATCAATTGGGAGAGACACATTCCGGCGAGGAAGGTCCTGCACATAGGCCTGATACATCTCAATACGAGCCACGGGCGACCGAAAGACCTGGTCTTTCAGGGGCAATGGGATGAAATATTCGTTCGCTTCTGGCACCAGCTGGACGTCATCTCTCAGCCTGGAAGGCTAATGCAAGGTGTAACATGGTGAAACTTGTTGTGTAACAGGTATTTTCTCCGGTGGTCAATCGCTTACCAAGCTTTATCATGAAAACTAGGTGCCTGACAACAAATCAGCTTTTTGTGGTGTCTATTCTGCCCAGATGCCTATAAAGCTTCGGGGCCGAGCCATACTCAGCAGTAATGCTCATCATGGATTGTAACAGCATTCCCAAGTTCAGGAAGCGATCTGAAATCCAGACATCGTGGGAATATTTCACAGCGATTGCCCCGTAATCGCAGGAGAAGACAGAGCCGTTCTGGAAAGTGACGTTGAAAGCCTTGAGCGACAAACGAACAGCAACGATCAGCAACGTCCATTTGGTGGAGGTCGTGATTCATGATTAATTGAGGAAAGCCCGAACACAGAGATGACCATGAATGGGCCTTAGAATCTTAGAGTCTTTAGTCTGCTAGCATACTGCGGTCAAGTGTCAGGCAAAATGACGATGTCTCCCTTGGTTGCATTCTGAAGTGTCCAGTCGGTACTCAGCTGTGCAAATCCAGCACTAATCAGGTGAGGCCCTGCATTTCTTGCAAATGCCGTCCATGCCCAATAGCATCGCCCCAACTGGTCGGGAATATCATCCTGACACAAAAACACGGCAATGTCCACAATGCCATGACCATCAAAATGACCTCACATGGCTACATCTTGTCACCCTGTAGGCTCTTGAATTGCTATGTTGAGATACTTGCCATTGGCTTTGCAGATAAGACGGAAGAAGCAGGAGGCCCCAGGGGGGCCCTGAAAAACAGGATAGTCTCCAGGCACCAAAAGATCGCAAACAAGTGGGCGACAAACTGAAATAACTGGAGAAAAATCGTTAGGAAAATAGGAGCCAAATCCAACAAGCATCGGACAAGTGCACAAAACCCAGAAAAGCTTTACGGTGCTTCCACAGAAAAGATACCAGAAGACGTACATATCTGGAGAGAACATGAAAATAAAGAAAGGGTAATCCAAGAGCTCAAGAACAAAAATCACTGAGAAGATGAAAATTAACCAAGTTTTGAAGCCCGCAGCTGGGATTTCGGATTCCAGAATTCCAGGAATCCAGGGTTCCTTTGGGTTCCTTTCCGGATTTGAATGCCTTGCATTCGTGTTGTGAAAATTCGCGGTGGGGCCTGGTAAATTCAAACTGAAACAAAATCTTTGAATTTGTATTGAGCCTGGAGCTGGGATGGCTGTGCGGTTCCCTAAGGTTCAGAGACCCATAATACTTTCAGAGTTCAAAGGGTTGGTTGCACATTTGCAGTCGAGTTCCAGAGTTTTGATATCGGATTTCCAGAGTTCCAAGTTTCAGAGTTTCTATATGTTTTCACTTTCATTTCATACCTGAAAGGGTCTCCTTGCTGCAGCCTTGTTCGGTGAATTCCTACGTTCCAGAATTTAAACAGGGCTCAAGTTCCAGGGTTTTATTCAACTTTGGCTTGCATCGTTGCAAGGCCCCATCATTTCAAGAACCAGGGTTCCAGTTTTGTGGCTGGAGGTAATCTTGGTTTCGGAGTTTGGCCTGTGATGATCTAGTGTCTGAAGTTGCAAAATTGGCAACACTATTCTAGTGTTAATAGAACAGTGTTCAAAATCAGTCCTGTGTGCAGACTTTTCCTTCGCGAAGTTGGCTCTCAAGACCAGCTTGCCGCAAAGCCTTGCGAATGACGCCCATAGCATTGCCATCCTCAGCATCAGTCTCGATAGCCTGGGCGGCTGAAGCCAAGTATTCCTCAATACGCCAAAGAGTGGCAGGGGGGACCATGACTTCTGTCGCATTGGTTGCATTGGTTGCATTGGTTGCAATGGCAGTTTCGCCTGGCGGTATGCAGCTGAGTCCATCTGCAAACTTCGGGAGGACATCTGGAAGGTCAAAACAACGTAATGCGACAAAGCGCACTGGCTGAGCGAAAGGTCTCTCACTGTCGAGCTTTGGAACTTGGAGTGTCAAGGTGCGTGTGATGCGTGTGAAGCCTGCGTCCGGCTCGCAAGTGATACCGTACACCCTACCCATGACGGCCAAGTCATACCCGAGCGCCACCAAATCGCAACAATCACTGCCAGTGGTGTGAAGAATCTCTCCTTATAATGGTGGGTTTTGGAAAAAGAAACTGCACTCAAAAAATATCATGCTTCATCCCCCTGGGGTGACCAACAAATTTGTATAATTTGTGACGGAATCTAGAACGAGTCTTGAGAGATCCAGAAAAAATAGCATTGAGCAGCAAGAACTCAGCTAAAAATGGTGCCAAATGATCTAAATGTCTCTCCCAATCCAAGAAAACGCCGTCTGAAATATTTGTTCCATTTCTCCTGCGAACCGTCCGAGTACTGGGAGGAGGACCACTGCGAGGTGATATCCTCAGCTGCGAAGCCGCTGTGACCTCGGAGGTTGTTGGGCGTGACACGACCAATGACAGATCAGGAGTCTGTATCATTGCAAATTTCCACTTGGGTTGCTTCTTCAAAACTTTGAGTATTTTGATTCAAAAATAGTTGTTGATCTTTTTGAATTAATTACAGCAAAAAAACCGAAGTCGGGGTTTGGGACCCACCCCCTTCAAAAAAGGCTCCCACAGACCCAAAAAATTCCTTGGTTTTCACATATCGTCAAGATTTGTGAGGGCGTTTCTTGGAGGAACCAACCTGACGCTTTATCTGGCATTCCATCTGGCAAGTATTCCGATAATTTATCTAAAATATATTTTGGCATTCTATCTGACAGATTTTCTGACATCCAATCTGGGATATTTGATGGCATTCTATCCGCCATATTTTCCGGCATTGTCTCTGCCAGACATTCTGCAAGTCATTTTGGCATTCTATCTGGCACTTTATCTGCCCCTTTATCTGGCCATCTATCTGGCATTCTGTGCGGCAATCTATCGGACATATATTCCGGCATTCTATCTGGCATTCTATCTGACATATATTCTGGCATTCCATCTGGCATTCTGACTGGCATTCAACCGGGCAAATATTTGGACATTTTTTCGGGCATTCTAGCTACCATATATTCTGACATTATCTGATTTAAAATACATAAATAAAAACTATATACATATATATATATATAAATATATAAATATATATTTACATATGTTTAACAAATACATAAATATAAATTTAAATGAACGTAAACATAACAATATATACACAATTTTAAATATATATATATATATAGATAAATAAATGTTGGCTTTCTATCTGAAGATCTTTCTGACATTTTCTCTGATATTCTATCTGGCAGTCTTTTTGATATTTCATCGGACATTTTATCTGGCATTGTTTCTGTCTAAGAGGGCGCCCGGCCCACCAAACACGCGCAAAGGCACCTTAGCCTGTTTTGCTTCAGGCACCTTGATCCCGAAGGAGGTACATGATGTAGCACGGTAGCACGGTTTTGAAATACTGTAAAGCTAGTAATGATTGGGCTCATGTATAAGCTATTGCGCCTAACACCCCTCCACAGCAAAAGGCCCGGCATATATTTTGGCATTCTATCTGATATGTATTCTGACATTCTCTATCTGGCATTCTTCCTCGCATTCTTTCTGGCGTTCTATGTGACATACATTCTGACATTCTATCCGGCATTTATTTGGGCATTCTATCTGACACGTATTCTGCCATACATCCTGACATTCTATCTGGCAAATATTTGGCCATTCTATCTGACATGCAATCTGACATTCTATCTGGCAAACATTTTCAAGCATGTATTCTGACATTCTCTATCTGGCATTCTTTCTGGCATTCTATCTGACATACATTCTGACATTCTATCTGGCAAATACTTTGGCATTCTATCTGACACGTAATCTGACATTCTCTATCTGGCATTCTTCCTGGCATACTTTCTCGCGTTCTATCTGGCGTACATTCTGACATTCCATCTGGCAAATATTTTGGGCATTCTATCTGGCACGTATTCTGACATTCTCTATCTGGCATTCTTCCTGGCATTCTTTCTGGCATTCTACCTGACATACATTCTGACATTCTATCTGGCAAATATTTTGACATTCTATCTGACACGTATTCTGACATTCTCTATCTGGCATTCTTCCTGGCATTCTTTCTGGCATTCTACCTGACATACATTCTGACATTCTATCTGGCAAATATTTTGACATTCTATCTGACACGTATTCTGACATTCTCTATCTGGCATTCTTCCTGGCATTCTTTCTGGCATTCTACCTGACATACATTCTGACATTCTATCTGGCAAATATTTTGACATTCTATCTGACACGTATTCTGACATTCTCTATCTGGCAAATATTTTCAAGCATTCTATCTGACATACGTTCTGGCATTCTATCTGACATACATTCTGACACATTCTATCTGGCAAATATTTTGGCATTCTATCTGACACGTATTCTGACATTCTCTATCTGGCATTCTTCCTGGCATTCTTTCTGGCAATCTATCTGACATACATTCTGACATTCTATCTGGCAAATATTTTGGCATTCTATCTGACACGTATTCCGGCATTCTCTATCTGGCATTCTTCCTGGCATTCTTTCTGGCCTTCTACCTGACATACATTCTGACATTCTATCTGGCAAATATTTGGGTATTCTATCTGACACGTATTCTGGCATTCTCTATCTGGCATTCTTCCTGGCATACAGTATATTTTGGCATTCTATCTGACATGTGTTCTGACATTCTCTATCTGGCATTCTTCCTGGCATTCTATCTGACATACGTTCTGACATTCTATCTGGCAAATACTTTGGCATTCTATCTGACGCGTATTCTGACATTCTCTATCTGGCAAATATTTTCAAGCATTCTATCTGACATACATTCTGACATTCTATCTGGCAAATATTTTGGCTTTCTATCTGACGTGTATTCTGACATTCTCTATCTGGCAAATATTTTCAAGCATTCTATCTGACATACATTCTGACATTCTATCTGGCAAATATTTTGGCTTTCTATCTGACGTGTATTCTGACATTCTCTATCTGGCAAATATTTTCAAGCATTCTATCTGACATACATTCTGACATTCTATCTGGCAAATATTTTGGCATTCTATCTGACGCGTATTCTGACATTCTCTATCTGGCATTCTTCCTGGCATTCTTTCTGGCATTCTACCTGGCATTCATTCCGGCATTCTATCTGGCATATATGTTGGCATTCTATCTGACACGTACTCTGACATTCTCTATCTGGCATTCTTCCTGGCATTCTTTCTGGCATCCCATCTGACACACATTCTGACATTCCATCTGGCAAAAAATCTGGCATGCTATCTGACACGTATTCTGACATTCTCTATCTGGCAAA
The DNA here is from genome assembly GCA_009767595.1 of Symbiodinium kawagutii. Classification (NCBI taxonomy): domain Eukaryota; class Dinophyceae; order Suessiales; family Symbiodiniaceae; genus Symbiodinium; species Symbiodinium kawagutii. The sequence continues at coordinate 256,071 of VSDK01027481.1, forward strand.
TATTTTCAAGCATTCTATCTGACATACGTTCTGACATTCTATCTGGCAAAAATTTGGCATTCTATCTGACGCGTATTCTGACATTCTCTATCTGGCATTCTTCCTGGCATTCTTTCTGGCATCCCATCTGACACACATTCTGACATTCCATCTGGCAAAAAATCTGGCATGCTATCTGACACGTATTCTGACATTCTCTATCTGGCATTCTTCCTGGCATTCTTTCTGGCATCCCATCTGACACACATTCTGACATTCCATCTGGCAAAAAATCTGGCATGCTATCTGACACGTATTCTGACATTCTCTATCTGGCAAATATTTTCAAGCATTCTATCTGACATACGTTCTGACATTCTATCTGGCAAAAATTTGGCATTCTATCTGACGCGTATTCTGACATTCTCTATCTGGCATTCTTCCTGGCATTCTTTCTGGCATTCTATTTGACATACATTCTGACATTCTATCTGGCAAATTTTTTGGCATTCTATCTGACGTGTATTCTGATATTCTCTGTCTGGCATTCTTCCTGGCATTCTTTCTTGCATTCTATCTGACATACATTCTGACATTCTCTCTGGCAAATATTTTGGCATTCTACCTGACACGTACTCTGGCATTCTCTATCTGGCATTCTTCCTGGCATTCTTTCTGGCATTCTATCTGACATACATTCTGACATTCTATCTGGCAAATATTTTGGCATTGTATTTGACACGTATTCTGACATTCTCTATCTCGCATTCTTCCTGGCATTCTTTCTGGCATTCTATCTGACATACATTCTGACCAAATATTTTGGCATTCTATCTGACGTGTATTCTGACATTCTCTATCTGGCATTCTTCCTGGCATTCTTTCTGGCCTTCTACCTGACATACATTCTGACATTCTATCTGGCAAATATTTTGGCATTCTATCTGACACGTATTCTGACATTCTCTATCTGGCATTCTTCCTGGCATTCTTTCTGGCGTTCTATCTGGCGTACATTCTGACATTCTATCTGGCAAACATTTTGGCATTCTATCTGACACGTATTCTGACATTCTCTATCTGGCATTCTTCCTGGCATTCTTTCTGGCGTTTTATCTGGCATGCATTCTGGCATTCTCTCTGGCAAATATTTGGGCATTCTATCTGACACGTATTCTGACATTCTCTATCTGGCATTCTTCCTGGCATTCTTTCTGGCATTCCATCTGACATACATTCTGACATTCTATCTGGCAAACATTTTGGCATTCTATCTGACACGTACTCTGACATTCTCTATCTGGCATTCTTCCTGGCATTCTTTCTGACATACATTCTGACATTCTCTCTGGCATATATTTTGGCATTCTATCTGACACGTATTCTGACATTCTCTATCTCGCATTCTTCCGCGCATTCTTTCTGGCATTCTACCTGACATACATTCTGACAGTCTATCTGGCACATTTTTTGGCATTCTATCTGACGCGTATTCTGACATTCTCTATCTGGCATTCTTTCCGGCATTCTATCTGACAAACATTCTGACATTCTATCTGGCAAATATTTTGGCATTCTATCTGACGTGTATTCTGGCATTCTCTATCTGGCATTCTCTATCTGGCATTCTTCCTGGCATTCTTTCTGGCATCCCATCTGACATACAATCTGACATTCTCTCTGGCAAATATTTTGGCATTCTATCTGACACGTATTCTGACATTCTCTATCTGGCATACTTCCTGGCATTCTTTCTGGCATCCCATCTGACATACAATCTGACATTCTCTCTGGCAAATATTTTGGCATTCTATCTGACACGTATTCTGACATTCTCTATCTGGCATACTTCCTGGCATTCTTTCTGGCGTTCTATCTGGCGTACATTCTGACATTCTATCTGGCAAATATTTTGGCATTCTATCTGACATGTATTCTGACATTCTCTGTCTGGCATTCTTCCTGGCATTCTTTCTGGCATTCTATCTGACATACATTCTGACATTCTCTCTGGCAAATATTTTGGCATTCTATCTGACACGTATTCTGACATTCTCTATCTGGCATTCTTCCTGGCATTCTTTCTGGCGTTCTATCTGGCGTACATTCTGACATTCTATCTGGCAAATATTTTGGCATTCTATCTGACATGTATTCTGACATTCTCTGTCTGGCATTCTTCCTGGCATTCTTTCTGGCGTTCTATCTGGCGTACATTCTGACATTCTATCTGGCAAATATTTTGGCATTCTATCTGACACGTATTCTGACATTCTCTATCTGGCATTCTTCCTGGCATTCTTTCTGGCGTTCTATCTGGCGTACATTCTGACATTCTATCTGGCAAATATTTTGGCATTCTATCTGACATGTATTCTGGCATTCTCTATCTGGCATTCTCTATCTGGCATTCTCTATCTGGCATTCTCTATCTGGCATTCTCTATCTGGCATTCTCTATCTGGCATTCTCTATCTGGCATTCTTCCTGGCATTCTTTCTGGCATCCCATCTGACATACAATCTGACATTCTCTCTGGCAAATATTTTGGCATTCTATCTGACACGTATTCTGACATTCTCTATCTGGCATTCTTTCTGGCATTCTTTCTGGCGTTCTATCTGGCGTACATTCTGACATTCTATCTGGCAAATATTTTGGCGTTCTATCTCACATACATTCTGACATTCTCTATCTGGCATTCTTCCTGGCATTCTTTCTGGCGTTCTATCTGGCGTACCTTCTGACATTCTGGCAAATATTTTGGCATTCTATCTGACGTGTATTCTGACATTCTCTATCTGGCATTCTTCCTGGCATTCTTTCTGGCGTTCTATCTGGCGTACCTTCTGACATTCTGGCAAATATTTTGGCATTCTATCTGACGTGTATTCTGACATTCTCTATCTGGCATTCTTCCTGGCATTCTTTCTGGCGTTCTATCTGGCGTACCTTCTGACATTCTGGCAAATATTTTGGCATTCTATCTGACGTGTATTCTGACATTCTCTATCTGGCATTCTTCCTGGCATTCTTTCTGGCGTTCTATCTGGCGTACCTTCTGACATTCTGGCAAATATTTTGGCATTCTATCTGACGTGTATTCTGACATTCTCTATCTGGCATTCTTCCTGGCATTCTTTCTGGCGTTCTATCTGGCGTACCTTCTGACATTCTGGCAAATATTTTGGCATTCTATCTGACGTGTATTCTGACATTCTCTATCTGGCATTCTTCCTGGCATTCTTTCTGGCGTTCTATCTGGCGTACCTTCTGACATTCTGGCAAATATTTTGGCATTCTATCTGACGTGTATTCTGACATTCTCTATCTGGCATTCTTCCTGGCATTCTTTCTGGCGTTCTATCTGGCGTACCTTCTGACATTCTGGCAAATATTTTGGCATTCTATCTGACGTGTATTCTGACATTCTCTATCTGGCATTCTTCCTGGCATTCTTTCTGGCGTTCTATCTGGCGTACCTTCTGACATTCTGGCAAATATTTTGGCATTCTATCTGACGTGTATTCTGACATTCTCTATCTGGCATTCTTCCTGGCATTCTTTCTGGCGTTCTATCTGGCGTACCTTCTGACATTCTGGCAAATATTTTGGCATTCTATCTGACGTGTATTCTGACATTCTCTATCTGGCATTCTTCCTGGCATTCTTTCTGGCGTTCTATCTGGCGTACCTTCTGACATTCTGGCAAATATTTTGGCATTCTATCTGACGTGTATTCTGACATTCTCTATCTGGCATTCTTCCTGGCATTCTTTCTGGCGTTCTATCTGGCGTACCTTCTGACATTCTGGCAAATATTTTGGCATTCTATCTGACGTGTATTCTGACATTCTCTATCTGGCATTCTTCCTGGCATTCTTTCTGGCGTTCTATCTGGCGTACCTTCTGACATTCTGGCAAATATTTTGGCATTCTATCTGACGTGTATTCTGACATTCTCTATCTGGCATTCTTCCTGGCATTCTTTCTGGCGTTCTATCTGGCGTACCTTCTGACATTCTGGCAAATATTTTGGCATTCTATCTGACGTGTATTCTGACATTCTCTATCTGGCATTCTTCCTGGCATTCTTTCTGGCGTTCTATCTGGCGTACCTTCTGACATTCTGGCAAATATTTTGGCATTCTATCTGACGTGTATTCTGACATTCTCTATCTGGCATTCTTCCTGGCATTCTTTCTGGCGTTCTATCTGGCGTACCTTCTGACATTCTGGCAAATATTTTGGCATTCTATCTGACGTGTATTCTGACATTCTCTATCTGGCATTCTTCCTGGCATTCTTTCTGGCGTTCTATCTGGCGTACCTTCTGACATTCTGGCAAATATTTTGGCATTCTATCTGACGTGTATTCTGACATTCTCTATCTGGCATTCTTCCTGGCATTCTTTCTGGCGTTCTATCTGGCGTACCTTCTGACATTCTGGCAAATATTTTGGCATTCTATCTGACGTGTATTCTGACATTCTCTATCTGGCATTCTTCCTGGCATTCTTTCTGGCGTTCTATCTGGCGTACCTTCTGACATTCTGGCAAATATTTTGGCATTCTATCTGACGTGTATTCTGACATTCTCTATCTGGCATTCTTCCTGGCATTCTTTCTGGCGTTCTATCTGGCGTACCTTCTGACATTCTGGCAAATATTTTGGCATTCTATCTGACGTGTATTCTGACATTCTCTATCTGGCATTCTTCCTGGCATTCTTTCTGGCGTTCTATCTGGCGTACCTTCTGACATTCTGGCAAATATTTTGGCATTCTATCTGACGTGTATTCTGACATTCTCTATCTGGCATTCTTCCTGGCATTCTTTCTGGCGTTCTATCTGGCGTACCTTCTGACATTCTGGCAAATATTTTGGCATTCTATCTGACGTGTATTCTGACATTCTCTATCTGGCATTCTTCCTGGCATTCTTTCTGGCGTTCTATCTGGCGTACCTTCTGACATTCTGGCAAATATTTTGGCATTCTATCTGACGTGTATTCTGACATTCTCTATCTGGCATTCTTCCTGGCATTCTTTCTGGCGTTCTATCTGGCGTACCTTCTGACATTCTGGCAAATATTTTGGCATTCTATCTGACGTGTATTCTGACATTCTCTATCTGGCATTCTTCCTGGCATTCTTTCTGGCGTTCTATCTGGCGTACCTTCTGACATTCTGGCAAATATTTTGGCATTCTATCTGACGTGTATTCTGACATTCTCTATCTGGCATTCTTCCTGGCATTCTTTCTGGCGTTCTATCTGGCGTACCTTCTGACATTCTGGCAAATATTTTGGCATTCTATCTGACGTGTATTCTGACATTCTCTATCTGGCATTCTTCCTGGCATTCTTTCTGGCGTTCTATCTGGCGTACCTTCTGACATTCTGGCAAATATTTTGGCATTCTATCTGACGTGTATTCTGACATTCTCTATCTGGCATTCTTCCTGGCATTCTTTCTGGCGTTCTATCTGGCGTACCTTCTGACATTCTGGCAAATATTTTGGCATTCTATCTGACGTGTATTCTGACATTCTCTATCTGGCATTCTTCCTGGCATTCTTTCTGGCGTTCTATCTGGCGTACCTTCTGACATTCTGGCAAATATTTTGGCATTCTATCTGACGTGTATTCTGACATTCTCTATCTGGCATTCTTCCTGGCATTCTTTCTGGCGTACATTCTGACATTCTATCTGGCAAATCTTTTGGCAATCTATCTGACGTGTATTCTGACATTCTCTATCTGGCATTCTTCCTGGCATTCTTTCTGGCGTACATTCTGACATTCTATCTGGCAAATCTTTTGGCAATCTATCTGACGTGTATTCTGACATTCTCTATCTGGCATTCTTCCTGGCATTCTTTCTGGCGTACATTCTGACATTCTATCTGGCAAATCTTTTGGCAATCTATCTGACGTGTATTCTGACATTCTCTATCTGGCATTCTTCCTGGCATTCTTTCTGGCGTACATTCTGACATTCTATCTGGCAAATCTTTTGGCAATCTATCTGACGTGTATTCTGACATTCTCTATCTGGCATTCTTCCTGGCATTCTTTCTGGCGTACATTCTGACATTCTATCTGGCAAATCTTTTGGCAATCTATCTGACGTGTATTCTGACATTCTCTATCTGGCATTCTTCCTGGCATTCTTTCTGGCGTACATTCTGACATTCTATCTGGCAAATCTTTTGGCAATCTATCTGACGTGTATTCTGACATTCTCTATCTGGCATTCTTCCTGGCATTCTTTCTGGCGTACATTCTGACATTCTATCTGGCAAATCTTTTGGCAATCTATCTGACGTGTATTCTGACATTCTCTATCTGGCATTCTTCCTGGCATTCTTTCTGGCGTACATTCTGACATTCTATCTGGCAAATCTTTTGGCAATCTATCTGACGTGTATTCTGACATTCTCTATCTGGCATTCTTCCTGGCATTCTTTCTGGCGTACATTCTGACATTCTATCTGGCAAATCTTTTGGCAATCTATCTGACGTGTATTCTGACATTCTCTATCTGGCATTCTTCCTGGCATTCTTTCTGGCGTACATTCTGACATTCTATCTGGCAAATCTTTTGGCAATCTATCTGACGTGTATTCTGACATTCTCTATCTGGCATTCTTCCTGGCATTCTTTCTGGCGTACATTCTGACATTCTATCTGGCAAATCTTTTGGCAATCTATCTGACGTGTATTCTGACATTCTCTATCTGGCATTCTTCCTGGCATTCTTTCTGGCGTACATTCTGACATTCTATCTGGCAAATCTTTTGGCAATCTATCTGACGTGTATTCTGACATTCTCTATCTGGCATTCTTCCTGGCATTCTTTCTGGCGTACATTCTGACATTCTATCTGGCAAATCTTTTGGCAATCTATCTGACGTGTATTCTGACATTCTCTATCTGGCATTCTTCCTGGCATTCTTTCTGGCGTACATTCTGACATTCTATCTGGCAAATCTTTTGGCAATCTATCTGACGTGTATTCTGACATTCTCTATCTGGCATTCTTCCTGGCATTCTTTCTGGCGTACATTCTGACATTCTATCTGGCAAATCTTTTGGCAATCTATCTGACGTGTATTCTGACATTCTCTATCTGGCATTCTTCCTGGCATTCTTTCTGGCGTACATTCTGACATTCTATCTGGCAAATCTTTTGGCAATCTATCTGACGTGTATTCTGACATTCTCTATCTGGCATTCTTCCTGGCATTCTTTCTGGCGTACATTCTGACATTCTATCTGGCAAATCTTTTGGCAATCTATCTGACGTGTATTCTGACATTCTCTATCTGGCATTCTTCCTGGCATTCTTTCTGGCGTACATTCTGACATTCTATCTGGCAAATCTTTTGGCAATCTATCTGACGTGTATTCTGACATTCTCTATCTGGCATTCTTCCTGGCATTCTTTCTGGCGTACATTCTGACATTCTATCTGGCAAATCTTTTGGCAATCTATCTGACGTGTATTCTGACATTCTCTATCTGGCATTCTTCCTGGCATTCTTTCTGGCGTACATTCTGACATTCTATCTGGCAAATCTTTTGGCAATCTATCTGACGTGTATTCTGACATTCTCTATCTGGCATTCTTCCTGGCATTCTTTCTGGCGTACATTCTGACATTCTATCTGGCAAATCTTTTGGCAATCTATCTGACGTGTATTCTGACATTCTCTATCTGGCATTCTTCCTGGCATTCTTTCTGGCGTACATTCTGACATTCTATCTGGCAAATCTTTTGGCAATCTATCTGACGTGTATTCTGACATTCTCTATCTGGCATTCTTCCTGGCATTCTTTCTGGCGTACATTCTGACATTCTATCTGGCAAATCTTTTGGCAATCTATCTGACGTGTATTCTGACATTCTCTATCTGGCATTCTTCCTGGCATTCTTTCTGGCGTACATTCTGACATTCTATCTGGCAAATCTTTTGGCAATCTATCTGACGTGTATTCTGACATTCTCTATCTGGCATTCTTCCTGGCATTCTTTCTGGCGTACATTCTGACATTCTATCTGGCAAATCTTTTGGCAATCTATCTGACGTGTATTCTGACATTCTCTATCTGGCATTCTTCCTGGCATTCTTTCTGGCGTACATTCTGACATTCTATCTGGCAAATCTTTTGGCAATCTATCTGACGTGTATTCTGACATTCTCTATCTGGCATTCTTCCTGGCATTCTTTCTGGCGTACATTCTGACATTCTATCTGGCAAATCTTTTGGCAATCTATCTGACGTGTATTCTGACATTCTCTATCTGGCATTCTTCCTGGCATTCTTTCTGGCGTACATTCTGACATTCTATCTGGCAAATCTTTTGGCAATCTATCTGACGTGTATTCTGACATTCTCTATCTGGCATTCTTCCTGGCATTCTTTCTGGCGTTCTATCTGGCGTACATTCTGACATTCTATCTGGCAAATATTTTGGCAAAATATCTGACGTGTATTCTGACATTCTCCGTCTGGCATTCTTTCTGGCCTTCTTTCTGGCATTCTATCTGACATACATTCTGACATTCTACCTGGCAATTTTTTTTGGCAATCTATCTGACATGTACTCTGACATTCTCCGTCTGGCATTCTTTCTGGCATTCTCTCCAGCGGCTGAAGTCCAGCCAGCGGTGCCCACTTGGTTCAGGACGTCCCCTGTTGAGGTCCAGCGAAGCCCACTGAGCTGGGAAAGTCATTGTTGAGGTCCAGCACTGCGATCGAGAGCTAGCAGTTGAGGTCCAGCAGTGCCCACTGGGATAAGGAGCTGGCGACGAGGAGAAGGACGAGGAGGACGAGGAGGACGAGGCGGAGAGCTGTGTTTCAAATCTAATGGCCCTCACCAGGCAGGTGGGGAAAAATTGCCATACAAAGCTCAGTTACTCGTTCCGGCCCATCGAAGATAACACTGACGTTGTATACGCCGGGCTCCATCAGAGGAATGCGGCAAGTTTGAGTGAAGCCCCCTGTGACGAATTGCGAGCAGCTTTCACCAATGCAGCATGAAGTGATTGGGCACAGCCCTGGGAATTCCAATGTGCCCCGTTCGTAAGCCAACCTGTCAGCAGGATCAGAAGGCAAAAAAACGATATCACTGGCGTTTTTGATACATCCATCGAGTCGATTCCCCAAGAATGCTGAGACAAAGCTGCACGTTGATGGCAGAAAGCTTGACAGCCTAAAGGAATCCACGTGAATGTAAGACAGGAAATTCGGCACTGCATTCGCAGAGCCGAGGAGAAGAATCTGTCGACCTTGCAGGTAGGGAAGCAAGTCGTTCTCAATCCGGGCCTGACGACTTTCCGCTCCACCAAAATCGCACAAATCCCCAATGATGACGAGCAAATCCGAAGGACCAATGCTTTCAAGGCTAGGCAGAGACAAGTCGCGAATACATCCAAATGCTTCCTCCTCTAAGAGCAGGTTGAAGAATTCTTGTACTTCTTCCAGGGATGAATTGGATGACTTTAAGCTGGCATTGAAGGTGCGACCTGACGTCTCAGACACTGTGATGGTGCTCGAGTTTGAAGTGCTTTGAAGGAGCTCAATCAAAGAAAGCGCCGCCAATATATTTGAAGCCTGACAGGTCTCGTACATGCGTTCAGTTCACATATTCATACACGAGTCACATGGGTTTGTATGTTGAAGGAAGCTGGAAAATAAAATTGCCAAAAGGCTTCAAAACCTAAACTTCACAAACATGTTGTGCATCTATGTGCATCTCACAGTGGCCCATGGCCGCCATGGCCTTAGGTTGAGCAATGTAAAAAGCAAAGCGAAGTCCTGAATCGGCCACAAGCGCCGGCTTGATGTTGCACTTCATCTCTCGTGCACAAATCACCTCAGCCTGTGGCCGGCCATTGACGGTCAGGGCAATGGCCAAATTGCCTCTGCTCTCTCCGTAGCCAAACTCCTCCAGCCTGGTGCATGAGTTCATGAAAACATCAAAAGTGGGAGTGCTGCCCTGACTCGGCTGAATCTCAACACCTGCCACTCTACCACGTGATTGGCGAAAGCTGTATCTGAGGCTAGTAGCACACTCAGGCAGCAAGACTTCTCTTGACCAGGTGACCCTTGTGTTATGCAAAGCCACCAATGTCTGACGCGCACCTGGTGGTGTCCGGAAGCAATCTTGGCAAGTGCCATTGACAGGGACCGTGAGCGACCCTCTGCTGCAGTCATCGCAAGTCTTTCCGCTGCTCGGAGTTCTGCAGCTGCATCGGCAAAAATCCTCTTCGCTGCTGGGTGGCTGAGACCAAATGTCCCATTTGTGTCGTGCCCGACCATTTCCATTGCAAGAGCCTTCCGACAAGCAACACGATGCCCAAAGGCTATAGTTGCCCACAGCACTCCGACTGCCGTAGACCACAACCTCATAGCATGTGTCAGCTTCCAAACCTCTTAGCTTCAGTTCCGTCTGCGAATTGCAGCTGCCACATGCGCTGCATGCATTTGAAACTCGTGCTCCACTGATACTCAGGCCGGCATCAAAGGAAGAACCACAGGTGCTGAAGAGAATTTCACCTACATCGGCCGGAGTGCAAAAGGTGTGTCGGGCCAAGTAAGAGTTTGCCGCAGTGCTGCCTTCTTTCACAACTCCGGTAACAATGGCTCCACACACCAAGGGCGGTGCAGTGTCATTGCTGGCATTTGGTGGAAATGTGACAGCGGAATTTCCTGTTCCAACGGCTCGACAATTCTCACTGATCGAACTTTCCAGCAACTTCCTGAAGTCAGGAGGTCCATCAACAGCAGAATAAGGGAACCCAAAATAAGTAATGCGCCCCTTGCCATATGGAGTGGTCCATGCGAGGTTGTCATAGCTGCCGTAAAAGCCATCCACGGTTTCTGGCAAAGACTCACGGCGAACACAACGTTCGTTGCGGCTTAGAGAATCAGGTCCGTGGGCAAATCCTCCGGTCAATTGTTGCAGCTGCGGACTTCGACAAAAAAACGATTCGCTCAGGTCCTTTTGGGTCAAAGCGCGAAGCACCTGAAGCTGCTGATGAACAACAAGGTGAGTCCCATTATCCCTGATGCTCCGATTCAGATTTTCCACCAGCGCAGGCGACCAGTCATCAAAATCCAGCTCGGCTGTCAATATGACTTGGGACACTTTGCCAGTGAGGAGCAAACCATCCTGAAATGCCCGTTCCATATCCCCGTCCTCTCCCCAAACAGTGACTGGACCAGAAAAAGGACGAAGCTCTGGCATCAAGTCAACTCCCAAAAGGTATGTGGGACATGTGAAATCTGCTTGGCTGGCATTGCAGGTGATGGACAAATTGAAATCTCCCTCACTGTTGCCAAAGCCATCCACGAAAATCTCATAGCAAGCGCCCGCCATCGTGAGGATTTCAACTTCTGCCTGCGAGCCACATGAGCCGCAATCATCGCAGGAGACATCAATATCTGGCCCACGCACATGGAGCCAAGTATTGAAGCTCGACCCGCAAGTGCTGATCTTGGCCAAACCCGTTTGATTCGGACAAAACAGGAATGGCGCATCCCCGGCCGGGTTGCCAATGGCCTGAGGCAGACCAACGGTGGAACCGGTCTCTGAACGCCCACATTCCATCTGCACAAGAGGTGCTGGACGTTTGCAGGTGATTGACAGCACGTAATTGTCTGAAGCGACACCATTCTCACCGCCGTAGCCACCAAAGCCATAAAATGGGACGGGAGAATCAACGAATATCTTGTAGCATTCCCCATCTGTGATCGCAAGCTGGGCAGGCTCCTGGCCGCATTCAGCACAAGAATCACAGTAGAAGTCCACAGCAGGTCCCTGAATGTGCAGCCATGTATTGAAACTCGATCCACAAGCGCTGATCTCTGCAGAGCCAGAGATGCCGGGACAGAACAAATACAAGGCATCGCCAGAAGGGTTCCCGATTACACTCGGAGAATCTCTTGTGGAACCTGACTCTTGGGCACCACATTGGACTGGCAAAGGTGCAACACACTCTATGGACAACGAGAAGCTTCTTCGAAAGGAGCCTTGGCCCAATACCCAGATATTGTAGCATTCGCCTTGCACGACATCAAAGGTGCTTCTCAGACCACAAACACAGCGCACACAAGTCAAGTTCACACCTGGGCCTTCAATCCGAAGTGTGGGATAATAGGCGGATTCACAAGCATTGATCCCAGCTGCAGCTGAACCTGTTGTGGTGGGACAAAACAAGACCTGTATCGACGAATTTTCTGAGAGCAGCCCGGTCACTCTACTGCCACAGCCAACCGGGCCCGTTCTGCAATTCACTGACAGAACGTACTCCCCCTGAGCATTGTTGAGCCCATCCACCAGGATGTCATAGCACCCTGGTGTGAAACTTAACGATGCCTCGTTGACACAGTTGCCGCAATTGGTGCAAGCGCTGTCTATACCTGGCCCACGAACTTGAAGCCAAGTATCAAAGGTGGATCCACAGGTGCTGAACCGAGCTTCTCCAGGGTTGCTTGGACAAAACTCATAGCGAACGGCGCGTGAAAAGTTCCCTACAACACTTGGTGGACCACCTGCAAAACCACTCACCCTGCTTCCACAAATAACATCTGCCTGTGCTGGCGGTGTACACTTCACCTCAAGTTTGTAGTCCCCAAAGTCACTGGAGCTGCCAAAAACAATCACCTCGTAACACGTGCCATTCTCCAGAGATGTGACTTCGATCTCCGCAGGGCACGTTCCACAGTCCTGGACAAATGGACAAACATCGTGGACAGCGGGATACACATTGCTACTCGGCACGCAAACCAAATGTTTTGCCGAAAGCAAGAGGGTTAGAATGTGAAGTTTGTGGAAGAATAGACGTCCAGAAAAAAGGGAAATATCAAAGGAATAGATGTCGATGTCGAGGCAGGTCAGGACACACAGGTGGTAAGAGAAAGACCTGCCAAGGGAGAAAAGGCACTCATTTCGAGACCATTCGTTGGCTGCAAGCCGCACAATGAAAAGGTTTGTAGTCCAATAAGAGTTGATCTATCATTCCAAAAACGACAAATGAAGACGCACCAAATGCACCTGATTTTGGACCGTTTTGTTTTGAACAATGCATTTATCAATAGGCGTCGATCAACGGCTCCATTTTTTCCTGCTTCCATTTTTTTTGCATGCGCGTAATCCCAGGGCTACGCATCAATATAACTTTCCATTACAAACATGCACCCCCCCAAAAAATGCTTTTATTTTCCGCAACAACATCATCGTTGAGTCCAGAGTTCGTGCCACATACACAAACTTGCAAGACCGCATGTCGTCGTTGGTTTCTTGCAAAACTCTTTGAGTACCAGGAAGATTCCCCCGAAGGCCTTATATTGCCGTAATCGAGGTGGGAAATTTCTGACTTGGTCACCTTGCCATGATGATAAGAAAAAAATGAACAAAAGGTTTTAATGCTTCTACACTTCAAAACAAGTACGTGGATTCTGCGTCCAGAATCCATTTCAATGACGTGTAGCAGCCTCTTTGTTGGACTGCCACTGCTACGAGTCAGGCAGTCCCCCTATTTTGATCACACCATAGTAAGCAAAACGTGCTGAAACGAGTTTTTCTCGGGCAAGTTGACACACACCAGGCATCCATCTCGGGACCACTCGCTTGCTCTAAGCTTTACACCGGGAAAAAACAACCATTAACTCAACTGCAGATCACGTGAAGAAAATGCATGTAAGAAAAAGGAACTTGGACAGTCGCAAGAACATCATCTCATAGCAGCTGTCCACATGCTTTCCCTTCGGCATCTGACACCTTTCACTTAACACTCCATACTCTGCACTTGCACTTGACACGTTCCTCTCAAGACTCCAGATTCTACGCTCCGCGCCCTACCAACAAAACGCCGCACTTGAAGGTGTACACTGCACACACGACATGCTTCACTCAGACTGGACCTCACTTTCTACACCGTAAACTCTACACTCCAAACTGCACACTCTAAACTCCACACGCTACACTCCACACTCCACAGTCTAGGCTCTGCATGCCAGACTCTACACTCCACATTACACATTTTAGACCCCGCACTCCGCGGGCTCAAACTTGTCGTCGAATTGTGATGTGGCATCGGTCGTGCCAAAAAACTCTAAAAACATTACACATTACACATTATGAGGTGAAAGGACTGGATTGTCCCTGAGAGTTGACATAGTGGCCAGCTCCGTAGTCAGAAAATCAACCCACGGTCTTGAGCTGCGCCATCCGAACAAATAAATCGTGAAAATTGCGAGATTAACTTTGGGGTTTGGGCTTAGCCCCTTGAAGCATCAGAAGTTGAGAAGGGGGGACAAAAGGAAGCCTCTTGCTGGAGTCAGGTTCATTGCATGAGAGTACGTGGCGCACAGGTGTTCGTCTGGCCTTCCTCCATGCTTGTGGCTTCCAGCAACACCATCTGTTGTGTATATAAGTCTATGAATCAGTATATCTATATGTGGAAAAATGTAAACACAAATGTACTTATGTATCTATGCGTGTATGTATGCATGTGTGTAAGCATGTATGTATGCATGTGTGTAAGTATGTATGTATGTATGTATGTATGTATGTATGTATGTATGTATGTATGTATGTATGTAAATGTATATGTATATGTATATGTATATGTATATGTAAATGTAAATGTAAATGTATATGTGTGTGCGTATGCGTATGGGTATGTATATGTGTATGTGTATGTAAGTATGTAAGTTTGTAAGTATGTAAGTATGTAAGTAAGTAAGCATGCAAGTATGTATTTATGTATGTAAGTATGTAAGTATGTATGTATGTAAGTATGTAAGTATGTATTTATGTATGTAAGTATGTAAGTATGTATGTATGTAAGTATGTAAGTATGTATTTATGTATGTAAGTATGTAATTATGTAAATATGTAAGTATGTAAGTATGAAAGTGTGTAAGTGAGTAAGAATGTAAGCATGTAAGCATGTAAGCATGTAAGTATGTAAGTATGTAAGTATGTATGTATGTATGTAAGTATGTATGTAAGTATGTAAGTATGTAAGTACGTAAGTACGTAAGTATGTACGTATGTACGTATGTACGTATGTCAGTCTGTAAGTATGTAAGTATGTATGTAAGTATGTAAGTATGCAAGTACGTAAGTATGTAAGTATGTAAGTATGTAAGTATGTAAGGATGTAAGTATATAAGTATGATAAGTATGTAGGTATGTATGAATGTAAGAATGTAGGTATGTCAGTATGTAAGTATGTGAGTATGTAATTATGTAAGTATGTAAGTATGTAAGTATGCAAGTATGTATTTATGTATGTATGTATGTATGTATGTATGTATGTGTGTAAGTATGTAAGTAAGTAAGCAAGTATGTATGTATTTAAGTAAGCACGCAAGCAAGCAAGCATGTATGTATGTATGTATGTATGTGTATGTATATGTTTATGTATATGTATATGTGTATGTGTATGTGTATGTGTATGTGTGTATATGTGTGTGTATGTGTGTGTATGTGTATGTGTATGTGTGTATATGTGTGTGTATGTGTGTGTATGTGTATGTGTATGTGTGTATATGTGTGTGTATGTGTGTGTATGTGTATGTGTATGTGTGTATATGTGTGTGTATGTGTGTGTATGTGTGTGTGTGTATGTCTATGTATGTGTATGTGTGTATGTGTGTGTATGTGCGTGTATGTGTGTGTATGTGTGTGTGTATGTGTGTATGTGTGTGTATGTGTGTGTATGTGTGTGTATGTGTGTATGTGTGTAAGTGTGTATGTGTGTGTATGTGTGTGTATGTGTGTGTATGTGTGTGTATGTGTGTATGTGTGTATGTCTGTATGTGTGTATGTATGTATGTGTGCATGTGTGTATGTGTGTGTATGTGTATGTGTAAGTATTTAAAAGTATGTAAAAGTATGTGTAAGTATGTACGTATGTACGTATGTAAGTATGTAAGTATGTATGTAAGTATGTACGTATGTAAGTATGTAAGTATGTAAGTATGTAAGTAAGTAAGCATGCAAGTATGTATTTATGCATGTAAGTAGGTAAGTATGTATGTAAGTGTGTAAGTATGTAAGTATGTATTTATGTATGTAAGTATTTAAGTATGTACGTATGTAAGTATAGAAGTATGTAAGTATAGAAGTATGTAAGTATGTAAGTATGTAAGTATGTAAGTATGTAAATATGTAAGTGTGTAGGTATTTAATTATGTAAGTATGTAAGTATGTAAGTATGTATGTAAGTATGTAAGTATGCAAGTATGGAAGTATGTATGTGTGTATGTATGTATGTATGTATGTATGTATGTATGTATGTATGTATGTATGTATGTATGTATGTATGTATGTATGTATGCATATGTGGCACAAGTTACGCCCACGTTATTTTCTTTTCAGTCCTGTCGAATCCTTGCAATGGGTCTTGCTCGGAAGCCCAATGGACGCTGCTCTCCACTGAGCTTGGGATGCCTCTATGTTCGTAGCCCTTCGAAGCTTTGCCGTCCATTCTATGCTTCTGTAAAAACTTGTGGTGCATTTTCTGAAGGTTTCCTAAGAACTTCCTTTTTGCAAGTTCCTCCTTTTCCCTGGTTTTTACAAAGCTTTGCCTTTCCTCCATTCCCAAGTTCTGTTTTTTCAATCCTTTTCTTGCGTTTCCTGCTGTTTTTCCGGGGTGTCTTTCCAGCAATTTCCTCAAGTTGCCAAGGGTTCTCTCAATTTTGTTTGGTTTTCCCAAGCTTGCCATTTACGTGTCGTTTGTGTTCAAACTGTTTTCAAATGTCAATGTTGCTGGCATTTTCCTCTATTTGAGCTGGGTTCCATGCCCTCTCATCTGCATTATCTGTCCCATCAACCCATCGTCAATCGACACTTGCACGTAGTCAAGTTGCACCTGCTCCTTGACACTCCCTTCAGTTCGACATTTTACAGTCTCTTAGCAGCTGTCCTGTTTTTATCCAGGCTGACGCACAACTTCATCGCAATAAGACTGAAGGTCATTGCGATTGGTCAACCATGAAGCTGGCTAGGAGAGATCTTTACTGCATGTTACTATGAAATCTGTTCATACGATACAAGATGTTACAATCCAACTTCATACCATCTATCATATCTCTTTATATCTATTATAGTTACCGTATATACTATATGATATGTATAATGTATACATATGTGATGTGTATATCCTAGCCCATTAAGTTATAGTCATATCAAACAATCTGAATCATTTTCTTTTATTTTTCCTCCATTTTCCTACATTTTGTGCATTCCTTCGCCACTCCTTCCTGGCATCGCTGCGAAACTGTCTTGGTCCGAACCCCAACGGACGTTGCTTTCCGTTGAGCTTCGGAGTCTTATTGTAGTTGTTTCAATATGCATAACTTGTTCAAAGCTTTGCCTGTCCTCCATCATGCCTTTTTTCTTAACCCTTTCCTAAACTCTCTGACGGGTCTTTCCAGAGTTTCCTTCCTGCAATTTTCTCATTTTCCTCGGACACCCTAATCAGCATCTAATTTCGAGATTTCGGGCTCACTGGGCAACGTCCTCCCAAAGAGACCTCCTATACAACTTTGCCTAGCCTATCGGCTGGGCTTCGTACAAACAAATGGCAGGTACGTCACAGTGATACAAGTTTTACATCTACACAGATGTTTCACACACAGTCTCCACACTCTCACTCTACTCTGTCCGCTGCACACTGCGCACTGCAGACATCACACTCTAAACTCCACAGTCAACAGTCTACACTCTCCACGTGTTCTTCACCCTGCATCCGCCTGCATCCCCAACTACCATGCCTCAACTTCAAAAAGCCTTCCTTTTCCCGCCAAATTTCTCATCCCGCTTCCAGTCAGTCACTTCAAATAATCGGGGTGCCGGGGGTGCCCGGCACAAAGCGACTAGAATTACCGTATATGTAGATCGGGGGATCACGTGTTATATGGTTTCGCGTGACTAGCACAAAAAGATTTGGAACCAACCAGACTTACATTGTCTGCTTCCTTCGCAATGTTTGTTTGTGTAATTATACACTCAACGTGTGTATACACTGAACATGTGGAATCTTGCAAGAATCAGATCTTCGCAAATTGCAAGACATTGGTACGGGAACAGAAGGCACTTGGAGCCAAAACTTCAATCAAATTTAAGGAAACGACCACCAAAACGTTGGGCTCTCCAGCAAAAAGATTTTTATGTTGACAAATGGAGTGGCAAGCTGAAATAGTCAGCATTGAAACGCAGCATCTCATAGGTCACTACGAAACAATTACAGTAGTATGGCTGCATCACCTGCATCATCCATCAAACATGGGTTTCATCACACTGCATTGTCACGTTATGTCACGTTACATGCTGAAGCCGTCAGTCCTGAGACCCTGTGCAGGATCTCTGAAATCCATTTGGCCCATTGATACTCAACGCTGTCTGGAAGGAAGAGCCACAGGTGCTGAAAAGAACTTTGCCCACCTCTCCACCCTCTCCAGCAGGAGTGCAAAAGGTGTGCCTCGTCAAGTAGGCGTCTGCTACAGTGCTGCCCTGGTCAACAACTCCAGTAACGACGCTTCCACAAACCACCTCGATAGGATCAACAGGCGCAGTATCATTGCTAGCGTTCTGCGCATTCGATGTGGCATTTTTGCCACAATCATGGGCAGTCCATTCGCTGATGGAACTTTCCAGCAACTGCATCCACTCCTCATCCCACATTGCAATGTCTACGAACCCATTTTCAAACCAAACGCCTAAGAAGGTAATGCGGCCCTTGCCATAGGGAGTGGTCCACGCTACACTATCCAAGCTGCCATAGAAGCCATCCACTGTTTCTGGAAGGGAGGCCCGAGTAGTGCACACACCCCTTGTCGAGAATGGCAAGGTGGCACTGACATTGGTTAGAACAGCTGGACCATTGGCAAATCCCCCGCCCCCCAACTGCCGCATCTGCGAACTGCAAGATGACTCTACCAACTGCCAGCCCGTCATGGCACTGATCTCATAAGTCAGGTAAAGGGAAATGAGATGGATCCCATCTTCTCTGATGCTTTTATCGAGGTGGCTCAACAGTCTTGGGAACAGCAAGCTTTCAGAGTCTAGCCTTGGAATAATGACTTGGCTACCTGCAGGAAGACCGGATTTCAAGGAATGCTCCGTTTCAGTGCGCCGACCCCATATGGTGAATGGCTCAGCAAACCTCCCAAGGCGCGGGAGAAGATGTAAGAATTCAGCGTAGATCGGGCAGGTCAAACTTGCTTTTGTTGCATCACTGCAAGTGATCGCCAAGCGATAATCCCCTGGATCTTCAAAGGGGAAATCGGGGAAAGAGCTTTCAACACCACCAACTTCGATATCAAAGCACTCGCCAGCCATGAAAAAGATGGTGATCTTAGCATGCCGTCTGAATTCAGCGCAGCCACAATTTCCACATGAGAAATCCACGCGTCCTCCAGCACCTTAGACTTGAAGGGAGGGGTCCCCAAGAAAATGATAGAGAATAGCCATAGATTAAATGGTTGAATATGGTTAAAAACTGGTAAGAAATGTTGAAATCATGTAGAATATGCTTCAGCATGGTTTCAGTATGATGATAATGGTGGATTTGATGGATGATGATGGTGGATTTGATGATGGTGGATTTATCAGCCAAAGACTTTCAGCAAAGGCACCCTTCACCCGAAGCCATCCATCTCCACGAGAGCCGCAAGTACTGATCTCAGCTGCACCGCTGGCACCGGGACAAAACTTGTGCAGCACTGCACCGTCGGGGTTTCCACCTGTGGCCAAAGCGGGGGCTGTGCCTGTCACGGTAGAGCCACAGGTGACATCGATTGGGATCATTTGGGCAAGACTTGGAAAGCATTGCAAGTCCATGTCCAAGCTGAAAAAATATCCTGATGGATAATCATCGGCAACGCGATCGGCCAGAATATCATAGCACCCTGCCGTGAAGCTAAACGTAGCCTCTGCCTGCACACCACAATTCCCACAATCATCGCAAAGTGTGTTGACGCCTGGCCCACTGATTTGGAGGGAGGAATCAAAGTTGCTTCCACAAGTGCTGATTTGGGCCACTCCGCTGCTGCTTGGACAAAAGAGATGCCTGACAGGAAACACTGGGCTATTGCCAATGTTGAATCGGTCCCCACAGCTGTGAAGTACTGAAGGCAGCATCGCTGAAGTGTGCGCAGTACATGCGATTGACACAAAATAAGAGTCACCGCTCACCGCTGGCCGAGTTCCAACAACAACCCTGAAGCATTCACCTGCCAAGGCATTCATACTGATTTCGGAGAGCCTTTTGCAAGGACCACAAAAGCCATCGCAAAACACTTTGCGTGGACCATTGATGAACAAACTCGTCCGATTGCTGATCACTTTGGATCCACAAGTGCTGATCGTAACTTCCAATGAATCACCTGTGTCACTTGTGCTGGGAACACAGAAGTCGAAGTCAAACGAATCACTCACACGGCCACCCGTCACCGCAACCTCCTGTGCAGTGCCACACTCCCAAGGTGCGGTCGTGGTGGTTGTGGTCGTTGGAAAGCACCGGATGTCCAGGTTGAAGATGCCCTCTTCATTTTGAAAGCCATCCACATAGATATCATAGCAGTTGCCGGCCACGACATCAACATCAAGGATGACCTGCACACCACAACCACCACAATCATCACAAGCGATATTCACCCCGGGACCAATGACATGTAGAAACGTATCGAAGTCGGATCCACAAGTGTCGAGCCTCACGACTCCGGTGAAATCGGGGCAAAAGAGATACTTTGCATCCCCAGCGGGGTTCCCAATGATGTTCTCCCGCCCGATGGTGGAGTCCCGGGTAAGGGTGGAACATCGCAGGCTCGCTGAAAAGCAACGGATGTCGATGGAAAAGTCGCCCTCTTCACTGTTGGCACCACCAATGTAGATATCGTAGCAATCACCAACAGTGACCTCGAGATCAAATCCTGGCCGATTACAATTGCAAAAGTCACCATCATTGCACGGTATGGCAACATCAACACTTGGTCCAATGATCTGCACAGTCATGCCACCAAATCCACAGGTGTTGATCGTCGCCTTTCCAGTGATGTCGGAGCAGAAGCGATACTGCGCATCCCCCGCGGGACCCCCAATAAGGTCCGGCCGCCCCAAGGTCGTTCCTCCGGCAACGCTGGAGCATCCAAGGTTGACGATCCTTGGAATCTCGCCACTCTCTGGAAACTCTTCTGGAAACTCTGGTTGAAAGACGCCAGCGACGCTGGCACCTGTTGCATCAAGTTTCCACTCTGTCGACTCGGTTCTCTTGGAGAGGATGGCAGCTGTGCTCCAAAAGCTCGCCAAAATGCACGCAAATCTTCCCAGGCTTCCCATGGCCTTGATGTGACTAGATGTGATTATGAATATCAGGAGTAACCATGAATGGCACTGCGTCCAAGTACAACAGAAACAAAGGGAAAATGCAATGCAGCATACGCCACAATGTTGCTGTTTATTAAAGTTCTGTGCGAACAGGTGGGGGAAAATGAAGTCGCTCTCGCGGACACGAAACTTGAAGCCACACATTGCGGAGAGCAATTCGACCAATTTCACGGCGGAGTAGTGTTTTGAGTCAGGTGAATCAAGTCAGGCCCATCAGCCTTGAGGGAAGTTTCCATCAGAATACTTCAAAGTGATTATAGTGGTACATAGTGGCAAGACACAGTGAACATCTTCAATTTGATCAGTGGCCTACTCAACCATATAGAAGTCATGCAGGCCACTTTTTCCTTTCAGTTTACTTTGGGCATGAACGTTTGTGCATACAAGCAGGCCATTCGAACTGTGGAAGATGGCGTGCAAGAATGGCAGCTGTTCTATTGGAAGTTGGGAAATGAGCGAAAGGCTAGGCATGTCAAAATTCAACACCTTGCCGTTGCCACTTTGCTCAATTGATCTCACTGCAGCCGGGGCGACTCAACCAACAGCTGTGTCCCCCTGGAACCCCCTCACTGCGGTTTATATTGAATTCCTTCGTTTCACTTTTGAGAACGGACCGAATTAGTGAATTTTTTTTGGATTGTGGAATACTGAGTACTGTACAGTTTTGGCGCATGCAACGATTGGTCATCGCCTCCAAGATGAGAGATCCATAGACGTCCAAGGTCAGTCACTCGATGCTTGCAATCGACTCCCCAAGCTTCTCGAGCATTTTGTTGAACCAGTTGGACTCAGAGGCATATGCATCTTGCAGAAACGTTTCGGCCACATCCAACATCGCAGCAATGCCTTCCCCAGAAGTGTCGGCCAAGTCAAAGGGCCGAGGCAAGGTGGGGTTGCAACCTCGGAGTGTACACCGTTCATCCAACCTGCAAGGAGAAAACACAAACTTGCCACCTCTGGAGTTTGATGATCTCAACTCTCAACTTTTGACCTCTCTAAATTTTGTCATTCTTTGGCAAGGCACGGTAGTACGCCAGGCTCTTCGTGTTCGCTGAGATCTCCAGCATCTGTTTGTGTACAGCTTCAGTGGTGTCGCACAAAGAATACATTTCAGCAGCACCTTTGGGCGAAGCCCAATACCTCAAAGCGAAGCTTTGCTGCCAATGATCTGATGACATGCGTCTCCATAACAAAATGCAATCAACCATTCTCTTTGGACAACCAGGGCCGTTTTTACAGTTCATGGAAAGCCAAGCTTCAGTGGAGAGTGATCAACGCTGGCCGGTGGTGACCAACCACAGCCGAGGGAAAGAACGAATGTGTCTTCATCGTGCCTTCGGAGCAAAGCTGTGTGCTTGGCTGGCTGCGTGCATCAAGACTGCTCGATGCTGGTTTCTAGAGTGTGTACGACATGACTGCCAACATGCTGTACTTGGTAGGGCTCCGGCGTTCTCGGATGCATCTGCTGCTTCTTTATCCAATCAAATGCTTGCTTCGTTGGGTTGTTGGCCTTCAACGCACCATCTGCATAAACTGCTCCTGAGAAAGTCACAGCACTTTCCCTGCAGTTTCGTTCAAATCAAACGGAGCAAAGGGGGCTAAAGAGTCCAGATGAAGAGAGTACCCAGTTTACTGCAAAATCGATCACGTTCATTGGGGAAACCATCCTTTTGGGAGGGGTCGATCATGACAAGCCATTGCCATCTGAGCACAGCACCATGGAATCGATGTGGGGGAAAATATGCGGGCGCAGCCGTGGAAGCTCTCAGCGCATCGTACAACTTCATCGTGCCGTAGCCCTCCAATCAACATCACGTCAAGTACATGAAGCAAACAGGGCAATCCGGGCACACATGTATCCAAGCCATGGTTCGAGTTGTTGTTAGCAAACACCCATCATTGATCTCACAATCTCTTCTGACTTCTGAGTGTTAACATAATTCCTTTGAAGCGAATGCATGATCACATCCCAGCGAACTGATATGGATTGATGGTACCTCATACCGTACGACCAGCAGGCCTGCATGTCACTGGAGACCCACTGTACCAGCTCTGCATCCCTTTCGGTCTGCTTTGTGGCACAAATCATGAGGTCCGCGAGGGTATCCGACAGCCTCATAAGATCATCATCCACATAGGTCAACTTCTTCAGGTAAGCCTCAATACCATCTGGTGAATACATACTTTGCATAGCCAGTCCCGAAGCAGTTGGCTTCCTGAAAAGCGTGTGCCCTTGAAAGACATACTGCGTCACTATGTCGCTTGCCGCTAAGCGGGAAGTTCGTTCCGGCCCAATCAAAGTCCTCAGGGTAAGGGGCGCATCAAGGAATCCACACAGCGCTTGGCAAGACAGAGCTCCACCCTCACGTGAGTGGAAACGCATTTGAAATCATCTGAAGCCTAGGTGAATCCTTGTAGCCTTGCACTCATCAAGCTGGAAAATGGCTTACAAACTACCAGACTTCCAGACCTGTCCTTGGAATGTTGAGGCCAGCCGCCAGCAAAGCCCCTGTGGAGGTACCTGCAAATAGATGGAACACCTTGCTCAAAGGCGCATGAAGTCTCAGCTCGATCTCACTGGCAATGACTGCAGGGATGATGCCCTTCATACCGCCACCATCGATGCTCAACATGTAGCGGGTCATCCTTTGACCGCCGACAAGGCGCCAGTCTTCACATAGTTCTGATGGACGAAAGTAAATTGGCTGGTTGCACTCACACCTCTCCCCCATGATGCTGCAAGGGGACCAGGTCCCGTAAGCCCATTCTGCAGGTTGGTCGTAGTAAGAAGGCTCCTCTTTCATTTTGAAGGCTTTTGCTTGGCACAGCTTGATCCGTTCCAGCCATTCATCGTCATCATCGGTGCTAGGAACCGATTCTCTCCTTCGTTCCACCAAGTTCGTACATGTCTGAGATGAACCGATCAAACCTTGCACCAAGAAAGCATGTGCCTTTGTAAGGTACAGCTTGGAATAAATCTCTGGCGATTTGAGAAACAAACTGGTGTCTTTGAGAATCATATCCGTGATGGTACGATGGCCTCCCAAATCCAGTTCCATCTGGATGTATCGACAAAGATTGTCAGCATAGTCCTTGCCGAAGTGTTCACTCAGCTTGTAGATGCAGTTCAATGATGACCTGTAGGCTTTCTCATGGTCTGATCCTTGGCTTTGCATTTGCGTGGCTGCTTGCTTCAAATCCATGAAAACCGAATCTTCAATTCGACAGCTCTTCCCAAGGGTGCAAAGATCATTTTCCATATCAGCTGCAGCCTTGGCAATGCAGTGCACATCGGTGCTTTCATAGCCGTGGAATGCGTGCCACTGTCCGTGTCCAGCCTTCAGCAACTCCACAACCTTTTGCTGCGAGATGCTAATGTCAGGATTTGGATCTTCCTTGAGTTCTCTTCTCTTTGGCATTGGCTTCCAGTGCATTTCCTTCGCCATCTCACGCCAAGTAGAGGGCAACTCAAGTACACCAACTTTTTTGACTCCGGATCTCTGCATCAAATATCTCAAGGCAACGTCAATATCAGGGGAGCTGAGGCGGGAGACCTCATTGACGAGCTTCTTGTCAGGATCTTCCAAAGCCTTCCCCAACGAAATCGAAAATGCATCCACAAGGGAATGGGCTGGATTCTCCTTTGAACATGTGGACCAGGCACGTCTCACCACGTAGCCTTTTCCATCGCGGTTCCAAGACTCATATTCCACCCTGATAGGGTTTGTATCTGGGGCATCCTCAATCATCTTTAGCTGCCGCCCAGAGAACACCTGGAAGAAGTCCTTGACTGCTCCGACCCGAACCTCCAGCTGCTCTGGCGTGTCTAAACTTTTGATCTCCTCCAGAACTTCAAGGAGAAGCTTTTCGGCGGCTCCTATACTGCCATCTTCTCCCTGGCTTTGATCCTGGTTCAACAACAGCAACATGGCCCGGTTGATTTTGGCAACCAAAACTACTTCTCTAAGCTCCGCTTTCTGCGAGCCCTCTTGGTTCCCTGAGGAAGATAAGAAGAAGTCCAGGAGTTCATTGACGTGATTGCGCCATGGTCTGCGCAAGTGGATTCGGAGCTTCTGAACTGCAGGGTCACTGAACAAAGACACCTCAGAAACGAAAACATATGCCTGGAGTTGGACAGCAAAAACATGCAAAAACACTTGAAATTGCCGGCCACGCATAGTTATGTCATACATGTCCCTCATGAATTGATCTGATCGCCTTGATTTGGCACTGACAATGACCCTCGCCTATGTTTGTCTGCAAGGGGGATGAAGTGTGGACATGTCATCAAGCCCGCCCATCCCACAGGTGCTTTGCAAGGCACAACATCCTTGATCTGATTGAAGGGTCTTTTCTCCAGTGAAGTTTGGCTACCATCCACCGAAACCAGTTCGCATGAAGCCACCAGCATGTCTTTTTCACCCCCTGTTGAACTTAAATGCGTCGGCAAATCTTTGATGACCTTGACTTCACCAGCAGCTACAGCAAAGAATTCTTCAATGTTGTGCTGTTGGCTTCGGTCAATGACGATGGTTGAAGTCATCTTGACCTTGCTCTCCGTCCACTTATGCTTGCTGACAAAGGTGTCGATTTTCTCTGCGGCTTTGTGCAGCTTCCCACCAAAAGAGGCCCACTCCTCAACTTTCTGTAGGATGTCAGCCGCCTGTGCAGGAAAGGCGGTACAAATAGGTTGTGTTGGGCTAGAATCACGGACAAAAGAAAGAAAGTCTTAGTCCATGAGCAATCAGAATGACCAAATAAACAATGCCTGCGTCTTCATCCGCAAGTAGATGGGTTTCTGAATGGCGCCATCGTCAAAGGTCATGCTCTTGATCCGCTTCGAAGCTAGGATCTCTGCAACTTTGACCAGAAGCTGTCCAACAAAGACTGGGCACACTTGCCTCACAGCCAGCTTCGGGGTAGAAAACATCTTCCATTTCCTTACGAGTTTTTCAAGAGAGCATCTTTTAATTGCGACAATACACTGTTTTTTCAATTCTTGGCTCCTCCATGATGATTACACCAGTGCACCGCCTTTGGCGAAACCATAATTCGCAAAGTTACTTTTGCATACCACACTAGGAGACTAGTATATGTTTTGATCCCCTCAGCCAAACTTGGATCAGTGGCATTTTTCAGAAGGGCTCCCCCGCAAAGAGATTCAGAAAAACACTTGAGAAAGGGGGACACGAAAGGTAGGCATCATAAGAGAACATAACAGGAATGTAAGTGGTTGATATTATTGGCAGGCACGGTTATCAGTGTTGTGTTAACATGCAAACTATGTAATTGTGGTTGTATTGCTGGAGTTGTTGCGGTGGCCTTGGGTGTTCTGGTTGGCTTAGCTCGGTATATTATAGTTGTTGCGGTTGGCGTGGGCGGTAAGGGGTAGCAGAAATAAACAAAATAAGAAACACAGAGGCAAAGAGGGCTAGATGAAGTACATGGATTGCAGACCGATCCAAGAACGGAACGTGGGGCGTGTGGTGTGTTCATCTGTTGGTTTTCTTGTGGGTGGCATCTTTTTGGCTGGTGATTTGGCAGGGCGGTATGCCTTGTGGTGCTTTTGATTGCTGGTGTTTTTCTTGTTTCTGCGGGTCGGTGTTTTGATTGCCGGCAATTTGCGCGGCTGATTTTTGAGGAACATTTTGTTTTGTTCACTGGCAGGTTTGTTTGCTGTTGTTTTCTTAATTTTTTTGTGCTGGTGCTTTAGGTGGTCGGCGTTTTAGTGTTTTTGCTGGTCTGCGTTGGTGTTTTTGTTTGCTGCCGTGGGTAGGTAATTTTGTTTGCCGGCGTTGCGGGCCGATGTGTTTGTGAGCAAGTGGTGTTTTTGTGACCTGTTTTGTGTTGGTGTTTGGGTCTGCTGGTGCCATGGTTTTCTCGTATTTTCGTGGGGTGATATTTTTTTGGATGTTGTTGGGGCTGGGGGTTGGGACTTCTTGTAGCTAGTGTATTTT